>JAQFVV010013650.1:0-88060 GCA_028023455.1 Epiperipatus broadwayi | reverse complement strand
ATTTAAGAAGTATTTAAATATGGGATGTTGACTTTGGCTTTGTGGTAATGTTACCATAAGCTTAATTAAAGGCAATCATGAGTGTTTGATATGTGAATTGTGTTGATATTGAGAAGATATTTAAATGATGATGATTATGATGTAATACTGCATTAATATGTTTAATAACAAATGTTTGAAGCTAAAGTATTTAAAAGATAAGTTAAAATTAGATAAAGATATTTATTAAATTCAAAATATATGTTAAAAGTGAATAAAAATATTTTAATTATTGTAAGTACTTAAATTGAGATTAATATTTGATTTTAATCATATCAAATAATTATTTTAAAATCTGTTGTAATATCTTATTTATTTAAATAAATATTTATTTTAAAACTGCAATTGTTAGTTTATTTTTAGACAAGCGTTCTGTGTTATAAAGAACAGATGTTATACACACACGCGTGGAAGTTGTCTAATAAAGTTAGTAATTATTATTTTACAAAACTATGTTGTAAAATTTATAAATAATACGTGAGTTATCAACAGATAAAAAATAAAGATATTAATGTAACATTAAATCTGATTTTTAAAAATATTGTCTTAAAAAGTTACAACGTATTTAAAAGATTTAGCTATTTAAATGATCTTTATAAAAGTTAAGATTTAAATCATGAGAAAGAATATTTCAAAAGAATGTTTAGTAGATTTAAATAAACTATAAATATTGTTTTAAAGAATTTGATAAAATATTAAATATTAAATAAGTCATTGTTTATTTTTAATATTGTGTTGGTCAATATGTAAATAAGCAAAATTTGATTGTTTAAACGTACCATGCAAATTCTGCATTAATAGATATATATGGTTTGAATAAATATGAAAATTAGCCTCGTATTACAACATTTACAGAATTCATAGTTTTATACGTATATTAAAAACAAGTATATTATATTCTTTAAATACATTTATTTACAGGACGGTCTTATACGTATATTTACTCAGATATAATTTTATTCAATACATTTATTAACAGTGCGGTTTTATACGTATATTTAAACAGATACACCTTTATTCAATACATTTATGAATAGTATAGTTTTATATGTATATTTAAACAGATATGATTTTATTCAATACATTTATGAATAGTGCGGTTTTATATGTACTGTATATTAAAACAGATATAACTTGATTTGATACATTTGTTAATAGTGCGGTTTTATACGTCGGTCAATAATTCTTTATTATTGCATTAATGGAGTAAAAAGGAATTAACAGTAATTTAATTGAATAATACGCTAATATTAGCAGCCTAATGTTACAAGCAAATATATATAAGTTTTATGAACAATCATATTTTGTATACGCAATTAATTTATTGCGTTTGGACATTATATCGATAAAGATTTTATATTTCAGATGGAACATATGGGAAGGGTATACTGAGCATTTTAATTATCCAAAATCGGATACTAGCACATTAATTTAAAGATTTAAATATAAAATTCTGCCATAACATTTAAATTCATGTACTTCAGCTCAAGTAATCACAACGACAAACTACGGAATTGAATAGGCAGGGTGTAATAAAGAAAGAAAAATGTAGAGCGGCTATTTTTATATTAAAAGAAATCCATTTGTGAGAGGTGATGGTATGCTTATGAAGTCATTGGATGGGATGCTATTTTTATTTCGCATCATATGAGATCGACTTGACACACTCCAAATTTACGGAGATCAGTCACTGGAACAAGAAATATTCAGCTGAATGGGATCGTACTGATAGTGCAAAAATCCCATTATTAAGCATGTCCAGGGTCTATTCCCCTATTATGGACTGGAAGCGACAAATGAATGGCTCGGGTCTTTCCCGATGCCTACTTTGGATGAAATAGCACACAATTCAGAAATAGACCGACATTATCAATGCTTAGATAATATATATATATATATAAGTTATTTCTGATGCTTAAAGTTAAACCATGCTATTAATTATTCCTTTTCTTGACGGTATGATCAAATTATTTAAGCTGACTTATTTAAAGATAACGAACATTATGATACGTATTTTGAAATATAAGATTGATTTTCTCCCTTTAATAATTTTCTTTTCTTTTAATAAATATAGATCTCAATTTTTCCCCACCCTACGCCATCTAACTTTAACATTAAAAAATGATAAACAAAATTTTTAATAGCTTTAATTTACTTGTTTACATGGCTGAGAATACTTGGAGGATCATTACATGATATACGTACGAGTATTAATTTAGGAGATTTGTAAACATAAAATGACATATGAAATATATATATAATCTTTACTTTTTAATTTCCCAAAATCAGCGATCTTAAATCATTTTTTCTTTTGTTGATATGGGAAATGTTTTCCCTCTCCATCAAACCGCAATAATACTAAGAAAAATCATATTTTAAAACTTTCCAATGCAACAAATGTACAACTTTATAATAAGCAACTTAATTAAATGACGCTTCTTTTTAAAAAAAAAAATAACAAGAGACTTAGCTAAATTTAAACACATTTGCAGAGTTGGAAAATAAATTAATGGCATATTACTTGAAACGAAACAAAAAGAAATATATGGATTATAATTATATAGAAAATCAATGCCACTCCATTTTAAAATAAGAATTTTGCGAGGCTAATAGAGAATTATATGATTAGTTTTATAAAGAATCATGGAAAATGGATTAAAGATTACTACATAGGTAAGTTACTTTTATAAGAATGTTAGTTTACATTAAATTTTAGTTACAATTAATATACATAAGATATAGAGGATAAATGTGCGGCGGCACTATTACCTTTTTAATACTTTCTTGAGTCCATGCTAACATTTCATTGTTTTGTCGTGGTTAGAAATTAATGGCAGGTAGCATGGTTTTCCAGATCAAGTTCAGGGCACAGTTAAATAGTTCAAGATTTCATTTAAGTTCGAGAAGCATTTCCATAGAGAATGGCTCAGGAACGGCCAAAGGAAAGGCGCGATGGTTTTACTCCTCGGTCATGTCTATGGTAACGGATGGCGTGACGTCAGTTAAACCAAATTCTTTCTCCGAAAAGCTAATAATTTAGACTAAGCTAAAACGAGCAGATTCAGATTTTTGTTTTTTGATTCAGATCTTTGATTAAGATTTTTGATTTTAAGTTTTGAATCCTTATCAATCCAATTTTTGCACTATTTATATAATTCCTTGGAATGTTGCTATGCATTTCGAACTTGTGGCCTGAAGCGATGAATAATTTTGGTACTATAGCTAATTTTCTACAGCAAGCCCACCTTTGTCATAAGGAATTTAAGATGATGCGATTGGTCTGAAAGATTCTTGAACGATTGTTTTACATTCTATTTTAGTATTTGTAAAGATCTCTTAGATAGGTTAATTATATGTTAATGGAAATTGACTTTTATTCATAGCACTTTTGATTTATTTGACTTATACTAATTAATTCCCCCCTCCCTTTTCTTTGTTTTAAATTTTATAGTAATGTTTCTAGAACTTTCCAACCTGATAGCATTATTTTGTGCCGCCATGATTAAAAAATATATAAAAGTTTGCATACATATTTCCCAATTAATTCATATATACATTGTTAGTAAGTTAAAAGTGTGTATATTGTGATTAAATCTATCTCTTGTTGCATGTCCATGACTTTATTGATTCATTTTTTTCCCAAATCATTAATTTATTTCTATCAAAACGGGATTAATATTGAAGTGAAAAAATATATATATATGGGTAAATAGCGAGTACGTGTACAAGCACGGAGAGATAGACTTTGAACCCCCCCCCCCTATGTCAGCATCGGCCGGGAGGCGAACCAACAACCGTTTGCAACCAACTACTTGCTTGCAAGGCGGCTGCGATAACCTCTCGGCTAATAACGCTAGACTTTGAACCTTGTCAGATGGTATAATGATTACTGATACTCGTGAAGCGTAATCTGAGTTTCAGATTATCCGCTTCAATATAAACAGTTGTTATTGTTATAAAGATATATTTTTATATCAAATCGTTTGATTTATTTAAATTAACATATAAATAAATAAATTATGACAGACAAAAATAAAGCATGGCCCTTATTCCCAGGAGGCTGTAAAGTCACCAACCAAGGCAGCGGTTGGTGGCCAAAGGCAGAGGTGCTAAGAATCCCCTGATTGTGGACCCAGGCTGCCATTTGATGACGACTTTTTATTTAGGTACTTACAACTGCAGATCACTTTCAAGTGAAGGAAGATTGCAAGAATTAGAAGAACTCTCTTATATTAAATGGGACATTATTGGACTTTGTGAAGTTAGAAGAAAAGGTGAAGAGACAATTGATTTAAAAAGTGGACATATACTCTATTATAAAGTCACAAATATTGGAAATACAAGTGGAGTAGAATTCATTATAAATAAAAAGTGGAAGAACAATATTGTGGAGATTGATGGTGTATCAGACAGAGTGGCAAGATTAGTTATACAACTTAATAACAGATATCAAATGCAGATAATTCAGGTTTATGCCCCAACAAGTTCTCATAGTGATGAAGTAGTAGAAGATTTTTATATGGATGTACAAAATGCTTTTGATCAGAGTAAACAACATTTTAAAATCGTTATGGGAGACTTTAATGCTAGAATTGGTAAACAAATGAAAGATGAAAGTGCTGTAGGTAATTTTGGTTATGGTAATAGAAATGAGAGAGGACATAGACTTGTGGAGTTTGCAGAAAAAGAAAAACTTTATATTATGAATTCTTTTTTTGAGAAAAATGTTAAAAGGAAATGGACATGGAAGCATCCAAATGAAGGTACAGCAGAATTGGATTATATTTTGACTAATAGGAAATACATATTTCAAGATTGTAATGTTCTTAATAAATTTAACACAGGAAGTGATCATCGATTAGTAAGGTGTAAGATACGTGTTAATGTGAAACTAGAGAGACAAAAATTATTAAGAAAAACAATATTTACAGTTGATATTCCTAATCTTCAGAAACATTCTAATGAATTTAAATTAGAACTTAGAAATCGGTTTCAAGTATTAGTAGATTTTGAGCATAATTCAGATTTGAATGAAATTAATATGAAAATAACTGATACACTTTTAAAAACTGCAACAAAGATAGCTGGTAGAAAAAAGCAGCAATTGACCAATAAAATTTCTACTGAGACTAGAAAATTTATGAAGAAAAGAAGGAATATGAAGATATACAAAAATGATGCATTAAAAAGAATTGAATATCTCGAATTTTGTAAAATGGTGCGGAAAAGAGTTGAGAATGATATAAGAAAGTATAATTGTGAACTAGCAAGGAAAGCTGTAGAAAAAATAAAAGTCTTAAGAATGTAAAACAACATTTTGGTATTGGTAAGAAATTTATATCTGCAATAAGAAAAAAAGATGGAATTGTTACTAAAAAGAGAGATGACATCATGAAATTGGTAGATTTTTATCAAGAATTATATAGTAATAAAGAACAAGTATCTCCTATATCTATTCCATTTTCCGAATTGCCCAGAATTTTAAATGAAGAAGTGAGACACGCAATTAAATGTATGAAGAAGGGAAAGGCTCCAAGTAATGATGGAATTATAATTGATATATTAAAAGAAGCAGGAGAAGAAATATAAAAATTTTTAGCAAAGTTATATACCAAATGTCTAAATGATAAAGATGTACCGGATGATTGGAAGAATGCAGTAATAATATTAATATTTAAAAAAGGTGATAAAGAAGATATTAGAAATTACAGACCTATTAGCCTTTTATCAGTTTTATATAAAATTTTTACCAAGATAATTACAACTCGTCTACAGAGAACATTGGATTTCCACCAACCAAGAGAACAAGCTGGATTTAAAAGTGGTTTTAGTACAATAGATCATATCCAGGTGTTGAGAGAAGTTATAGAAAGGTCAAATGAATATGAGTTGTCATTATGTTTTGGATTTGTAGATTATGAAAAGGCATTTGATTCTATAAACATTTCTTCAGTGATTAAAGCATTGGATCATCAAGGTATAGATCCAGGATATTGTCATATTTTGAAGAATATTTATAAAAATGCAACAGCAACAATTAGATTACATAATGATACTGGGAAAGTCAACATTGAGAAAGGTGTAAGACAAGGTGACTCCATATCTCCAAAACTTTTTACAGCAGTGCTGCAAGAAGTATTTTGTGGATTAAAATGGGAAACTAAAGGAGTGAAAGTTAATGGAGAGTATTTAAGTCATTTAGATTTCGCAGATGATGTAGTTGTTTTTGCAAATAATGCTTCAGAGCTGCAGGATATGTTGCAGGAATTATCAGATGAAAGTAGGACTAAAAATAAATGTTAAAAAGACTAAAGTAATGTTTAATCGATTTGCTCAAAATATGAAAATAAAGATTGATTATGATGAATTAGAAGAAGTTAACAGTTACAAATATCTTGGTCAGATTATTAATACAGATGGAAACATAATGGAAGAAATTAATCATAGAATTAAACTTGGTTGGAGTGCTTTTGGTAGAAATAACTTGATACTAAAAGGAAATATGCCTATGTGTTTGAAAAGGAAGGTTTTTAATAAATGTGTTTTACCAGTTCTTACTTATGGATCTGAGAGCAATACAGAGACTTCAGACCACTCAAAGAAGTATGGAGAGATGTATGTTGGGAATAACAAGAAGAGATCGAAAACGCAATGTATGAGTAAGAGAACAAACGGGTGTTACTGACCTCATTGAAAAAATTAAAAGATTGAAGTGGAGTTGGGCTGGACATATTGCTAGAAGAGATGATAATAGATGGACAATTGAAATTTTAAACTGGATTCCAAGAGATTGTAAAAGACCCAGAAAGAGACCACATGTGAGATGGATGGATGAAATAAGAAAGTGTGCAGGGGTGATGTGGAGAAGAGAAGCTGAAGATCGAAGAAGATGGATTAAACTTGTAGAGACCTTCATCCTGCAGTGGATTGATAATGGTTGATAATGATGATGATGATGATAAATAAATTTAAGGTCAATTGATAAAATTCTTACATAATATACAAACATACCAATCCAAGGATAAGCTCAACATTTTATTTATTGGTCGTTTAAGATTAATATTTTTTTTTTTTGCAATCCATGCATCCTCTTAATGTGTGCCATTCTACTGCTTAGGTTAATCCATCATCATCATCAATCATTATCAATCCACTGCAGGATGAAGGTCTCTCCAAGTTCAATCCATCTCCGATCTTTAGCTTCTCTTTTCCACATCACCTCTGCATGCTTTCTTATTTCATCCATCCATCTCTTTCTGGGTCTTTTACAATCTCTTGGAATCCAGTTTAAGATTTCAAATGTCCATCTATTATCATCTCTTCTAGCAATATCTCCAGCCCAACTCTACTTCAATCTTAACTTTTTCAATGAGGTCAGTAACACCTGTTTGTTCTCTTACCCATACATTGTGTTTTCGATCTCTTCTTGTTACTCCCAACATGCATCTCTCCATACTTCTTTGAGTGGTCTGGAGTCTCTGTATTGCTCTTCTATTAAGTGTCCAAGTCTCAGAATCCATATGATAACGAATATTAGCCACATTAATTTCATTTGTTTAAACATTTTTCCAATCCCAATAGATATCAGTATGAAAAAGAATTTTGAAACAAAAAGACGAAGCGCTATTTTGCACATAAAAAATTATTTAGGCAAGATACTTTTAAAGTTTTATATTGTAACAGGCACGGGACTATCGAAGGCTACTTTTCCCTTTTATGAGTGCATAATGGGGAATTCTAATGATTCAAGATCGTCCACTTTCCGCTACCTCAAGCAGAGAGATGTACGGACATGCACGAGTCTATATCCGTATTTGACTGAATCTGTATGCTATACGGATATAGCACCAGATTATTTTTCCCGACCAACCGTCTCTCGACTGCTGTAAGATCTGACAGAGTTACAGCGCTTGGATGATTTATAAATTTAACGGGATCAAATACTGCACCACCAATTTCCACGTGTTAATTCAATAATCAAAAAAAAATGAATAATAGTTTTCCCACCCTTAGACTAGACTACCCTTTTGGAGTGGCGAAGAACGAGACAAGGCAGGTTTAAATAAAATAGTAGATTTAATAGAATAAATGAATCATAAAAGAGATATATAAAAAACCACATTAACATTAAATGAAAAAACAGATTATAATCTATAGTGCTACAAGAAAAGAATACATATAAAACTATTATAAATGATGGTACATTTATAAATCGTCAGTCTGGGTATTTATCAAAAATTCAAGAATGTCTTTATCATTCACAAAAGGCATGTGGCCATTGTCTAATTAAACTATGTGCACATTGAAATATATAACAAAAATAGTATGTATCTTTACCTAGGTTTTAGTCTCTGAATTTATCCGACGTCTTGCCGACCATCACGTGGATTTTCTCCACTTCTTTAGGAGGGACGATCGCAGGTTAGATTTGGTTGTGTGTAGCTTCTCAGTGTTTAAGGCATCAAGGACAAGGCATCAAGAACAAGGCATCGAGAAGAAGGCAGCTAAATGAATCCACCGGCAGGGGCTACGACGGCAATTGTTATATCTTGGCCAGAACCATTAGTACAGTAAGTCCGGATCGACCAGCGATCACGATGGCCTTAGCCAGCCATTCTAGATGAGGCACCGATGTCGAAAGTCATATTTGTTAACTATAGCGGTTGATTATCGGAGCTGTCTTTTACCACCCTCTCGACACGAAGTCTCTAGCTCTAATCTCTCTGAAAAACTTTTTTTTTAATTAAAAAAATTCCACCAGCCTTTGTCCTTCCGATCCTTTGTTTTCACTTTCATTCACACCTTTCTTACTATGCCTTCGTCCATATGTAAATTTGTTTTACCCAATCTAGTAGCACTATGTACATTTATTTATTTCAATATTTTTTAATTTAATTACACAGATTTTAATACATGTTTTTCTCTCTTTTTTTTATTTAAGTTTAGACAAGCATTTATTATTGCTGTCTATATTCTGCTTCAAATACACTCCATACACGCATTTCATTTATGGTCACATGTGTACTTTAAAACCCACATCCTTATCTTTTGATTATGTTTAACTTTCTATGTTTTGCGCGCTATTTAAGGTTTTTTTAAACTTTACTTTCTTTCAAAATCAGATTTTAACTTGCATTTGATTTACATTTCTTTATCACTTTATTTTTTAACGTACACCTCCAATATTTCTAATTTTACATTTTAATTTCACCAAAATCCGAACTTTGGAGGGTAAAAGATAAGAATCTTTTTGATTCTACTTCCCTCTCTTTTTTTTAATTAATTGAAACATTTCTTTGTTCTGTAAATTTTCTAAGCTCGCTCTTTTTTCTTTATTTTATCAAACATGATATTTAATATTCTGTGAATGCTTAATATTTATATGTGTGACCGCAGTATGTGCGATCATCACAACATGCATATAATATTTAGTGTTTATGTTGGATTATTAAATATGAATGCATAAGAGAATGTGTAATTGAATTAATTGCCTGCTTTTTCTGAGTAAACATTTAAATTTTAATGATTAAACTACATCTACATAATAATAGCCCTGATGACTACTTTTGAATTATAAGAAGCTAACTATAGTAAACTTATTTATATCCAAATAGTTCTAACTCAAATGAGGTCAAGCAATCACATCTCCTAGCTTAGTAATCAAGTAATAATATCTATGGCTGCATTATACATTTGAAAGGAAATTAGTTTGGAACTAAAGGCAATTCTTTAATAATAATATAAGAAGTGGGATAAAATAGAAATATTTGTGTGTAGTTTTGCTAACTTAAAATAACAAGTGAATATGTTATAGATTGTAAAATGAGTATGTCTTTTCAAATAAAACAAAAAGGACATATAGAACTGGTTTTATATAAAAACAATTCCACTCTTACTTTAAATACGTAATACTGACATAATAAGGATTAATAGTTAATAACAAATGAATAGTATCTTTCTGTTAAGGTAAAATTTTGCCTAAAGAATATAGTGTCTAATAAGCTTTTTCTTCACTGCATTATATATTCTTGCATTTGGTTAACACATGATTTATGCCATTCACATGCACCAATTAATAGGTCTGGATCTTTCCAGATCTTTATACATGCCTTTAATATCTGAACTACCATCAAAAGCTGATGCAATATTCAGTGTATAATTATTTTTTCTGATTTTTATATATCAATCCATCAATTTAAGTTGGTGAATTCATATTTTCCTGCTTTAATTACTTAATTCAAAAATAATATATAAATAAACAATTACCATCTTCATTTTAACTAAGGTGAATTGGTGCTAAATATTCAAAGTATTATGACAGCTTTGGTTTCATTTTTTTATTGCTAAATTATTGAAAAAATTTTAACAGGCTTCACAGGAAAGGTATTTTGAGTTAACAAATTTTCCATCCACCCTGAATACAAGTAACCGCTTTGGTAAATTAAGCATTATTTTTATGTACTATCAATCCAATCCATTTGATGTTTAAGTTCAAAATGCACAGGGCAGTATTATGTAACTCATTTTTCTAAAGAAACTTTATGTGTACTCAAATATCTATGTATTTAAGTAAACAATTAGCATTATTTTTAGCTCTGAAATTTTAATTGAAACTTTTACCACAATTTTTATCTTATGTATTATATTGCAATGTAAAAACATTTAAACAATCCCTGCAGGATTAAATAATTGGGGAGACTATTATTTTTATAATGTGTTTGAAAGGACATTCCTTTGTTGAAACAAATGATTTTTTTTTCCATAGTAGTACCAACGACCATACCAGTTGCTTGACGACGCTGGTGCTACTCAAAAACAGTTAAATATACTGTTTTTCAGGCAGCCAATAATGCCTTGTATTGTGTTATGCTAATTATCTCGCAATTCACACTACTTTCAAGCAGCCTGTTCTTACCCTACAAATGATCAGTATTGATTCTGTGCTATCATATAATTTGAGGGTGTATAGATTTGAAGTCAACATAACATTTGAAATGTCATTTAATAAAGTATTATATTATATTTAAATGATGTCCAAAAAATTTTCAAACTGTCTCAGTGGTTGTGAAGACTTTGTAATGGTTTAAAAATAGGGAAAGTTTTGTTATAAGTGTGACTTCTTAAACAGTCATCACGAGACATTAGTTTGTTAATGTATTGATTTGTTTTTGTATTTTAATTTTGTTTAAATATTTAATTTACTATTAGAAGAATAACATTCGTTAATTAAATTTAATGTAAAAAAGATCGTAAATAAAGTTTTTTTTCTTGTCGTTCAGTCTGATTAATTTTTTTTATCAAGTAATGCATCTTTAGGACAATCCTTTGGATTGACATAGACATCGGAATTCCCCCCATGCCTATTCCAGCACTACGCGCTGACATTTTAATGTTTTTTTTTTGTTGTTGTTTGGTGTTGAAAGTATTAGAAGAATAATGTATATTTAATAAAATCTTAAAAACATCCTAAATAAATATTTTGTTATTGTTGTTTTTAAAAAAGAATACATTTACTTTTTTACAAATGCCGCTGTATTTGTCGATCTTAAAAAAAAAAGACATTTACTTTTTTAACATTATTTAACAAAAAAAAAAAAACAACATAAAAATGTCACTTCTTCTTGTTATTGTTGTTATTAAAAAAGAATACATTTCATTTTGTCAAAATGATGCTGTATTTGTTGTTATTAAAAAAAAGACATTTACTTTTTTAATGTTATTTAAAAAAAAATCAAGTAAAGGTCAATTAGTTAATGAAAGGTCACAGCCAGGTAATGTTATATTTCATTGTTTTTCATTAGCAAGAGCTCCATCAAGCGAACGGTATGGTCATTGATACTATTACCATTTTTTCATCTTAAAGGCAGTACTAATACCTCTATTTATTTGGAGAAAATGTTGAAAAAATTAAATACAACTTTAATGTATTTTTGATGCTAAGCACCGTTGTCAAGGGTAATCATTATATTCAAAAAACCAAAGACCAAAGTACAACATTATACATTTAAGTAGAAATGTTTGTAAGTGCATTATTTATGAAAAATGCTTCTTTAATTTTATACTTTTTTATTTTTAATACCAGTGCAAACTATACTGTTTTAGGTTTAATAACATAAGCAAATATCAGTCTGTGTTTCAAAAATACTGGTGATACTGTTTCATTATTATAATTTTCAAATATTGATTCATTGTATAAGATGATCTTTCCAAGTTTAATTAAGTTTTTTTGATCCATTCTCTCTTTTCTATACCATACCAGTAAACTTTCATATTTAATCCATCCATTTCACTTGTGATCATTTTCAAATTCTTTTATTAACTATTGTGATGCAATTTCAATCAAAGTTTAACTATCTATTTATTATTATCTACATTTTCTAACAGTATATTCAGCTCAACTTCTTTTCAGTCTTTCAATTCTTTGAATTGCATCAGTGAGAACTGTTTGCATTTTGATTTTAATCTTTTCTTGTTACTTTTAATATTCATTTCCTTATTTTGATAATTGGTCTGAATCCTCTGCATTGATTTTTTAAGTATTAAAGTTTCAAATTTATAAATAAGAAATGATAAAACTCGCAAATTAGAAACTTTTTTTTGAAACAAGTCTAAGTGATATCTCCTTTTAATATTTATCTCTAGTAAAAGTCTTCCATTCTAGTTTAATTGTATGGCTAATTTTATCCATTACATTTCTATCTTATCTGATCAATGTATTCATAATTATTAACATTTTTAATTTATTAAATTATTTTTAAATTATTATTTTCTTCAGAGAAAATCTATTGAACATTACTTTAGTGTTTTTAGCATTTATCTTTAGTTCTGTTGCTCTACATTTATCTGGTAACATTAGTAACATTTTCTAAGTTCAAGTATTATTTGCCAAACAAATTATCCAAATACTAGATGATTTAAATGCCATCAGAAATTGAAAGAAATTTAATCCATCATAATATAAAATATTTTTATATAACATCAATAGATAGGTACTGGTTAATTAGTCACTGCACGTCGCTTGGTGGCTCTGTTTCTGTGCAAAAACACAGAAATATGCCATTTACGTGGCTGAACCTACATCTACTACAAGACTACCTTCATAA
The DNA here is from genome assembly GCA_028023455.1 of Epiperipatus broadwayi. Taxonomy (NCBI): domain Eukaryota; kingdom Metazoa; phylum Onychophora; class Udeonychophora; order Euonychophora; family Peripatidae; genus Epiperipatus; species Epiperipatus broadwayi. The sequence continues at coordinate 74,918 of JAQFVV010013650.1, read as the reverse complement.
TAAGCTGTTTAGTGTGCCATGCAATAGTGTTGTTCTCTATGCAAATGCACAGAAATCATACACCTAGCTATGCCATACTTTATGTACTACCGTTTGATATGAAGGTGTTTGTTGTTCAATTTCACAGAACTCTTGAAATCTGTTTTCAAAATCATTGTCTCGCACACGAACTGAGTAATATTCCATAGTGATAATTATCATCCTGTTAGTGTGCTTACCTGCACATTTTGGAAGCTTGTAGAAATTTGGAAAGTCTTTTGCAGAACACAATGTGGTGGATTCATGCGAAATTTCACGTTCTCGATGAGATAAATAAAATGGCTGAAGGCAACAGTGAACATTTAAGTTTGAGGCTGACCTTCCTCTAAGGATTGCAACTCATGTATTACTGACAACTGACTCACTTTCAGAAGAAATTTTAGTATTATTGAAAGTTGTGTTATTGAGAAGTTGTTGTTTTTGGAAATAAAGTTGTGATTTTTTTTAAACAATCTGAATCCTTGTTTGTCCCACTTGTATTACATATTTAAAAACTAAGTCAGCTGATGTGAATTTTTTGGGTTTATTATTTAATTTTGTTTAGAATAACTTAAATTTGGAAATAAAAAAAGAGAAGTATTTCGTTTTGTTTTTGACTTTTTGATCGGTGTCCAAAAATCAAAGTCAGGGCTGATTACTTTTTTAATTTTGTTTAAATGTTTAATTTATTATTGTCTTGCATTGGTGGTCGAGAGGTCAGCGTGATTGCCTTGCACTTGCAGGCAATTGCCCGGGTTGCGGGTTCGCGTCCCGGCCGATGCTATGACACTTTAAAAAAAAAAGAATAATGTATTTTTAATATTATTGAAATTTGGAAATAAGATTGTTGTTGTTTGGAATCAATGCTTGTTGTTGTGATTTCTTAGAAACACAATCAATTCGAATCCTTTTTTGTCCTACTTAAATTAATATTTAAAAACAAAGCTGTTAAAATACAAAATCTATTCTCTGATTATTTTTTCAATGATTTTTTGGGGTTTGTTATTTAATTTTGTTTAGAATAACGTAAATTTTGAAATAAAAAGAAAAATCTTTGCTTTTGTATTTTGACTTTTCATCAACGTAAAAAAACAAAGGCTGATTACTTTTTTAATGAAGTGTTTTTGTTTGTATTTTAGTTTTGTTTAAACATTTAATTTATTATTACAACAAAAACTTAAATTAATTTAGAACAATAAGAATAACGTAAATTTGGGGGGGGGGGGAGGCACCGGAAACTATATTAATACGTTTTTGCACAGACCCAGCATCACCAAACGATGTACAGTAGCTAATTAACTAGTATCCATCAATAATTGTATATATATAATTAAAACCAGAAAAGCTTTTTTCTGCATTTTTTTTTTTTGCCATTTCTTAATGTGATGGAATTATCTTAAAGCTTCAATTACTAGGAACGATTATAGCAATACAATAAGTAAAAAAAAAAAATTGTATAAACATATATGCCATGTAATTTTCCATTCATTTTTCATTTCCCAGTTATATTAATTAATGTTTTCTACATATTTATACCGATGTGTTTGTTGTAGTTAATATAATTCATTTCTTATATTTTCCTTCTATTAGATTCTTTAATATAGCTTAATGGTTTTATAATTTTTGCACTGTATATTTTATGGTCTGTATGTTAAATAATGAATTTATAATGCAAATTTATTCTCTCTCTTATTAATTGTAATATTATGCTCTTTTGCTTTTTTATCATGTAAATTCCCAATGAAAAATGAATTGAATGTTTTATTATACATTTATACAGATTTTCTTTTGTATATATTGTATTGTTCCTAATTAATTTTATGTATAAAAAGATAGTTCTTTCTATGCATGCAATGTAATTAAAGTTTTAAAATAGTTCTATCACATTGAAAAGGCAAAAAAGTAATATTTGCTGGAAAAAACCTTGTCTATATTGCTTTTATTATACATATATATAACCAGTACCTAGAAGAGAGAAAAAAATCTTTTGGTATTGAGTTACACACACGCGCGCGCGCACACATATATATATATATATTGTAATGAATAGTAGGCACATCAATATTCAACCAAAGGACACCACTAGGCTTATATCATAGAACAGTGTTTCCCAACCTGTGGTACGCGTACCACTGGTGGTACGCGAGTTGCTGGTTGGTGGTACACGAAAAATAATCAATAATGGCGGTCATAAAAAAAAATTAAATCATAAAAATATCATAGAAACGTTTTTTCCTATAATTCATAAAAATTATTTTAATTAATAATATTATACGGTAAAGTTATTAATATGTACAGTCGATAACGATCTTTAATGTTAATGATAAAATTGAAAGTATGATTAAGAAATTAGATTTTTGGAAACTGTATCAAAAACAATCAACCGGAAGTATTCGAAAATCTACTTATTTTTTTGTTTGAAAATAAAGTTAGTCTGTCTCAAGATATACGAGAAAATATAATAGCACATTTAACAGAATTAAAATTGTCTTTCATGGAATATTTTCCAAAACCCGAAAACACAAATGATCGGAAGCTACATCATTATCAATAAAGGATAAAGAAAATTTAATAGAATTATCATGTGACAGAACTTTACAAGTAGAATTCAAATGACACAATCTAATTAATTTTCGGTTAAACATTAAAGAATATGAACAACTTTCTGAGAAAGCTCTTAAATTATTATTACCGTTTACTAGTACGAAATTAGTAGGAAGAGCTTTTACTTCATATATTTTTTTAAAAAATAAGTATCGAAACAGATTGAACGCAGTTATAGACTTAAGGGTATATATACCTCGCATGTTTTAAACCAAATTTCAAAAAATTATGTTGTTCAAAACAAGCACAAGGATTTCATTAAATTTATTTTATAAAAATATTTGATTATGATAAAAAAACAATATAATTGTTTTTTTATAATTTTGTGTTTTTATTAAAACCATTTATTAGTAAACGAAATATGACAAAATAATAGATAAATAATGAGTCGGATCAAGGCAAATCAATCTAAATTATTTAATTTGAAAGAATGTATCAGAAAAGGATCATAACCAGAAATTAGACTCTCTTTAATTTTTGATCATCTGTTGTGGATTACTAGATGTAAGCTAGTATTTAATCATCAAAATTTTAATCCTATTAACTTCATGCAGAACAATATAAAGAAAACAAGAACAAGAGATAGCCTGGTAACCCCCGAGGTTATTTTTACCAGGACTTGGGACATGCTGGATTTATCCTCTCCATGGCCCAACCAATAGCGAGTTGTTCCGAAAAAGAGAAAACAGACTCAAATTTGGGAAAACCAAATGAAGGAATGAGAAAATACTTTGAACAAAATATGTACCAAATAATTTTTAACATAATAATGTAATCTTTAATAAATATTTTGAAAAAAAAAAAGTGAAACTTTGAACAAACACATACATATAAATATGTTACATTGAGTTTATAATTTCAGTGAGTTTATAATCAGGCGTGACGGTTAGTCGTGTTTCAATGTAATTTGTCCCATTATGTGATGTGAATACATACATAGTCACCTTATAATATTTATAATGCAAATAATATAACACACTCGCAATAACAAATTTCACGAAATACAATCATTTTTACGAAGTGGTACAATTTAGCGTGATGTACTACCAAGTGGTACGCGAACCAAAAAAGGTTGGGAAACGCTGTCCTAGAATATCAAATTTATTGGTGAGGATTTTAATTATAAACAATTACATTACCACATCATTACTAATCAATATCTAAATTTACCTCTAGGTTAGGAGAACAAAGATTCTTTAGAAATGCCTATTAGTAGAGCACACAACAATTTATTAACAGTTCAATATAATGCACAAACATATATTAATTGAAATTGTCCTTTCTATTTGGTATGTTTTGCATTTGATGTGTCGCGCCTTTAAATGTTAATACAAAATCTTATGTTATAATGTATCATCTCTGAAGACTATTTCAAAGGAACTAATTTATCTGATTCTGTTAAATCTGTGGTTAGCTCATATATGTGGTTAATTAAGACATGCATATTTATTTTCTATTATCATAAAACAATAGGCACTAATAAAATTTTAATTGTTCATAATTCACAGACCACTAAACAGTCAGACCTATATACTGTGCATTTGATACCTGCATCATGTTAAAAATAAAATAACGTAATAGACCACTTACAACCTGAAGTATAAATTAAATTCACATGGAACTATCTCTAAACCCAAAGTAAAATCAAAGTTTTCAGCAAGTATTTTAAACAGGAATACTATATACTGGGGAGGTAATAAGATAAAAATAGTGAGTAAAACACCTATAGGATTGATGTATAAAATGCATATATATATACATATTGAACAGGATCCGTTTAATAGAAGTTTAATTGGGTTTCAACCTTTTTTAACACAATTTTATATTTTTAATAATATGTGAACAAACTGACTTTTCAAGCAGAGGGGAGAATACCATTGATAGCAGAGCCATCAATAATACCCACGGACAGACCGAGCTATGCAAAGCATAACACAATCACATTTCCAGACTGTGGCCCACCTCGATTGCTAAATTCAAATCTCTGCCATCCAAGGCATTTTATTTGTTTTGAGGATTAGCCTCAGGCACCTGCCTATCATAAGTTTTACAATCAGCATGCTTTGGATGACAGACCCACAATCCAGCACTTGAAATATCCCATGACTAGTTCACACACTATCTCAGGGTCCAGCATATTTACTTAACACATAACATAATTCTGCATTAAATTACTGGTGGTGCAATGACAAGAGAGAAAGAGAAAATAGACAAAATAACAAAGCAAACATTAAAATTTAATTATTTATGCTCATATATTCAATATAATATAAAACAACACAATAAATTTTACATAGGAAAAATATGAATGACTTTAGGCTATAGTTATGATAGTTCATTAATTAAAGTTCATTTCATTTAAGTGTGTACACAGCTATTTAAAAGTATATTTACAAAGGTTTTCATGTTTGTCAGTTTCCAACCTGTTGCCTTTTTTGATCTCCATTGATAGATCCAGAGCCTATTTTCCATTCTTTGTGTTGAAAATGGGAGAGCTTGCAGCAGCATTTATTTACAATCTAAGCATTGGTCAGGCAAGCACAGTTGATTGCTGAAGATTTTGGCATGAAGGCCTGTCGGACACATCCATGCGGCCTCTCCATTAATGTTGACTGCAGCAATAATGATTGGCTTATTACTATGTTTACAATTTCCGAATATTCTGCATTCTTTAGAAAGAACCTAAACTCCAGACTAATAACAAATAGATGACTGGAATAATTTGATCACAAAATGCAGACCAGACTATATCACAAACCAGACTGAAGAACAATAGAGAGAGCGGCTTTATATACTTTTTTCTCTCCTATTTTAATTTTTTTAGCGTTATTTTAATTTTGATCTTAACTTCAAATGTCTTTCAATTGATTTTACATTTCTTTAATAAATTGATTTTACATTAAATGATCTTGATAAAATAGTTTAGTTTTTTTAAAATTAATATAATTTCATCGGTAATCTTATAAACTAATTAATTACATTTTTCAAAGTTTTATAAACATTTTATTTTTATAGACTAAATTTTAGTCCTATCTCACATTGGCTTCTTTTATACATTATAAAAGTTTTCTTTACAAAGGGAGAGAGAGAAAAAGAGTTTTAACTTTTTTTTAATTCTATTATACATTTCTCCCCCTCCCCTCCCACTAAGAAGTTTTATTCTAAAAGAAAAATATGCAGTATGTTTATTTTTTAAATTTTTGAGATAAAAAAATATTTAACCCATTTATAATTTATTTTTACAGACATGTAATGCTGTTCATTAGTGGTACAATATCTAATTGCAGTGCATAACACTAAATTGAAATACATATACAAATATCAAATCACATTAATATTTTGAAATGTAACAGAGGGCATAGCTGAATTTCCTAACGATAAAATGATTTGATATTTGAATATATGTATACCAATCTTTAATTTAGATGCTTATGTAAAGCGAACAAAATGTTTACTGAACTATTCATCCAATATACAAATATCACATTAGATACACATATACATTGACTTACATTTACACATTGTTTAAATAATTTTTGGAATAGCTTTTGAGGGATAATTTTAATTTTATTCTTTTAAGACAAAGATTGAGTTGACATTTACTTAAATATTGATTATTTTTAAATAAAATTTTGATTATTAAAATTACTTCTGTTATTTAAAACTCTTAGGGAAGAAAGAAAAAAATGTAAGAAACAAAACTGCTTTTGTTTTATATTGAATATTTAAAGACGTAGATTAAATTAAAAAAAAAACTGTCAAAATAATGGAAATTTTCCAAGTGTCTATAACCTTAAAATAAAATAAAAATATTTAAAGCTTACTGTGATATATTAAATTTTACAAAGTATAACCATTAAAAGTAAATTAAGATGAAAGATAAATAAAATAAGTGCATAAAAGTACCAAAATTAAATTATAACTTGTCCAAGATCTCTAAATATAACGGGGTTTTGGCAACAGATTTAAAAGTTTATTAAGTTCATCAAATAAATATATTGGTTACCTTAAGTTCAAGACACAGCCAAGAAGATATTGTTACTTTATAAAAGTATACATTTATGTATATCTGTTTTCAAAAAAGTTGTAGTTGGTTTACTATTAAAATCCATCTAAGGTCTTCAAATCTTAATCACTACTTCAATGTAGATTTAGTCTGAATTTTCTGTTGTTGAGAAGTGCATCTGTTTTAACTTCCATTTAATATTTGAAGATAATTGGTACAGTATTGGATCAAATTAAGCAAGCAGAGTTGGTCATCCTATTTGTTATGGGTTTCATGCTGGAGCCAAGTTTTTTAATGGGTTCTAGCTGCACTTGCTTATTAGTTCAACTTCTTTATACTTCATGATGGCAACAAAAAACCAAAACAGTTATTTTTTGATTCAGCTTTATATCATTACAAACTTTACAGAACATTTTTTTTAATTAAATAAGACAGTAATTATTTATTTACCCATGTAACAAAATTCTTCAGATAAGTAAAAAGCATTGCAATCTGTAAAACTGTTTAATTAACATTTTAAAATACTTCCAAAGCACATGACAAAGCTTAAAAGAAATCAGTTTTTTAACAATTTCAATTAATAAATTATTTGAGGGAAATTTTATTAATTAGTATTTAAGCTTTGTTTTTATAACAGTTTTTAAAACTAAATTTAAAATAGATTTAATTTTAAGTACATATAGACAATTATCGATGTGTCTGTGGGCTTAATAGAAACCTAAATAAAAATAATTTGTGAAACCGAATTTTAATTTGATTGCCAACTATTTTTATTTTTAAATATGAATTATAAAGATTTTTTAAATTAAGCTAAATAATCTTCACTTATTTTTACTCCTTTAACTTTCCATTTTAATCCACAAAATACTTCTTGAATATCTGTAATTTTAGAGATGTGGAATCATCTTATACATTTTTTTCCCGTGTTAATACTTTTAATATCACATATTATCAAATCTCTGTTGATTCATTTTGATAACTGTTCTTCAGAATATGATATTTTTAGTCTGCATCTTCATAATATAAAGTTTTATTGATATTGGAAATACTTAAGGAACGAAATGCATTTTTATTAGCTACAAATTAAAATCATAAAAGTTCTTGGGTGCTTTCTTTTCTACTGAGCTAAAGCTATTTTAAACTTTTTCTTCTGGTTTTTCAAATTCTATGTTCACTTTAGATTAATTGTGATTATCTTGGTAAAGATTTTGAATAGAACTGATAAACGATTTATAGGGTTGTATTTTATAATGTCATCTTTCTTAAATGGGTAACATTACTATTACACTCTTCCTATCATCTAGTATCTCTCTATCATATACACATTTAATGTCTAACTTTGTTAAAAAAAATATTTCTTTACTTTTACAATATCAAAAGTAATTCCATCATTTTGGGGAGCTTTTCTTTAATAGATTTAATTGTATATTTTTTCTCTTCATTTAAAGTACTCTTGACACTTCAAAAAAAATGTAGGGGATACTATGTTTTGTAATTGTTATACACTTCTTTGTGGAACAGTTCTATATATTTCTGATGATATTCTTTTTTGTAATAATAATGTATTTTTTGTTGCTTATTTATAATTACCAGTATATGTTTTTGTATCAGTCAGTATTAACTGTTTTGTACCATATGACAAAATTCTAGATATTCAGTTTTTTTAAAATCTTTCATGATACTTTTTTTCATCGTGCATTGTCTTATTATAGTCGATAATCTATTGGTAAATTTCTGCTTGATATTAATAAGCTTACCCCTGCTATCATTCAGCAATTATTAAATCAATATCAATTATATAAAGAAGGAAACTGAATATCTCATTTAATTAACGTGTTTTAATAATCTAAGTGAAGTTAATAATTATACATATGAAATTATCGCAGGGCTATGTACTTTATACTTAATTCATAGAATATCATTTTCTTCAGTTATTTAAGAATGCAGCCTGAATTTGTCAGTTTCTGCCTGTTTGTATTCTGTTTGGTTAATGAAAACAAATAAATGATACCTACTGTATATCAAACAGAGGTTTGAGAAAATAAAGGGAATAATTATAATTTTAAATTCAATTTTTTATGACAACTAACTTTTATATATATACTTTTGTTTTTATATTTATTTTATCAAATTTGATAGCTCTATTTAGAAAGAGAATATTCTAATGAAAATTGTAATTTAGTCTATTTTCTCGGTAAACTATTTTTATTTGTCATTTTATAATGTTATATATTTAAAGCAATGTGATTTTAATGTTGTTTTTTTTTGTAGGTGTAAAACATGGGAAAAAACAATATTTGGTGAAGAGCATATCAGTCTTCGTATTCATGCAAGGATTGTAATGCTGATAATGAAAAAAGTAGTCTTGACAATGTATTTGAAAAATAAGACAATTATTTTTATCATATATCATATGAATTTAAGAATTATGGCTATCATAGAGATGAAATTACTGATTTTCATGAATTCATATTTACAGAAAATAATATAACCTTTATTGATTATGATCCTTATATAATTTTATTAATTTGTATGGCACATTAATGTTGAGTTGAATATTGCACATTCTATGGATTTTTTTTCCAAAAAGAATATGACGTGTATAGTCCTATTGTGTGAGAACAAATTTATTTAAAAATAATTACTACTCAAAGAAAGCCAAACAGTTTTGGATTAATTTTTAAAAAACAAATGCTTTTAAAAAAATATATAAATTGTACATTTGTAAAAATTCACAGAATGCCTTCATAGAAAATGAAAGTAACTTTACTGATGAAAAACATTTGATCAGTGAAATATTTTAACCTGTATAAACCCTGAAATAACCTCTTTCTTTAGTAACATATGCATGTGAAACATCAAAAAATAAAAAAAAAGCTGTATTAAAAAAAGCATGAGATAAAAAATAATATATATTCTTATGGCTATTAATATAGACTTATTTATATAAAACTTTGTAAGACAATATGGAAAAATCTACTATAGTGGAAAAACTTATTGGCTGTAATTTGTGTGAATTCAAGACTGCTTATAAAGAATCATTAAGAAGACATGAAAAAATACATACAGGAGAGAAACCTTTTCAATGTAGTTTGTGTGAATTCAAGACTGCTCAGAAGGGAAATTTAAAGATACATGAAGGAACACATCAAGAAGAAAAACCTTTCCAATGTAGTGTGTGTGAATTCAAGACTAGTTTTAAAAGCTACTTACGAAAACATGAAACCAATCATTCACAAGAAAAACCTTTTCAATGTAGTTTGTGTGAATTCAAGACTGCTCAGAAGGGAAGTTTAAAAGTACATGAAGGAACACACATCATAGAAAAACCTTTTCGATGTAGTGTATGTACATTCAAGACTAATTTTAAAAGCTTCTTAAGAAGACATGAAAACACTCATGTAGAAGAAAAACCTTTTCAATGTAGTTTGTGTGAGTTCAAGACTGCTCAGAAGGGAAATTTAAGGGTACATGAAGGAACACATACAGGAGAAAAACCTTTCCAGTGTAGTGTATGTGAATTCAAGACTAGTTTTAAAAGCTACTTAAGAACGCACGAAAACAATCATAAAGGGAAAAAACCTTTTCTATGTAGTTTGTGTGAATTCAAGACTGCCAATAAAAGTTATTTAAGAACACATGAAAGAATACATACCGGAGAAAAACCTTTTCACTGTACTTTGTGCGAATTCAAGACTAGTAATAAAAGCTCTTTAAGGAAACACGAAAATAGTCATACAGAAGAAAAATGTTTTCAATGTAATTTGTGTGAATTTAAGACTGTTTGCAATGCACGGTTAAGGGCACATGAGAGAATACACACAGGTGAAAAACCCTTTTCCTGCAATTTGTGTGTATTCAAGACTGCTTGTAAGGCAAGTCTAAGAGCACATGAGAGAACACATACAGGAGAAAAACCTTTTCACTGTACTTTGTGTGAATTCAAGACTGGAAAGAATGAACTCTTAAGAATACATGAAAGAAGGCATACAGGTGAAAAGCCTTTCCGATGCAATTCATGTGAATTTAAGACTAGTGATAGAAAGGATTTAAGAAGACATAAAGTTATTCATACAGGAGCAAAACCTTTCTCGTGTACTCTGTGTGAATTTAAAACTGCTCACAAAAGTACTTTAAAGAAACATGAAAGATGGCATACTGGAGAAAACCTTCTTCAGTGTAGTTTCTGTGACTACAAAGCCATTGGCAAACAACATTTATGGAGACATGAAAGTATTCATACAGGAGAAAAACCCTTTTCTTGTACTCTATGTGAATTTAAAACTGCAGATAAAAGTACCTTAAAGAAGCATGAAAGAAGGCATATTGAACAAAAACCATTTTCTTGTACTTTGTGTGGAGCCAGGACTAGAAATAAGAAACAATTAAGAACCCATGAAAGAAGACACAGGGAAAAGCCTTTTCAGTGTAGTTTGTGTGATTTCAAGACTAGTTATAGAAAGCTATTAAAAAGACATGAAATTAGTCATACAGCAGAAAAACCTTTTTCCTGCACTTTGTATGAATTTAAAATTGTAGATAAAAGTATTTTGACATCGTGAAAAAAATATTTCCTAAACTCTGTATGAATTCAATTCTGGTGATAAAAAAGTTTTTAAGAAGACATGAAAATCTTACAGGAAATAGATAACTTTTTTCCTGCACTCTGTGTGAAAAGAAAACTGCATGTTAATATATGAACCCAACCTTTTCAATGTAGGTTGCGTGAAGAAAATACAGGGCATTTTTAATACTTTATGTGAATTTACGACTGCAGATAAGTAATTTAAGAAATGAAAAAAGGTATAATGTAAAAAATCAAAATAATCTTAAAAATACATGAAAAAACAGATACACAAGTAAAGTTTTTTCTATGTACTTCATATCAAATCAAAATAGCAAAGATTGCTTAAGTAGACAGGACTGAATTCTAAAAGTGACAATGCATTCAAGAAAAAACCCTTCCTTCTCAGTGTATTTCAAGCAAGTTTAAGATTTCTGTTAAAATTAGTTTAAAAATATATGAAAAATCATAAATACAATATTCTATGTGTGATTTCAAGACTTACCCAAAAGTAATTTAAAAAGTCATGAAAGAACACATGCAGGAAAAAGCCCAATTATTGGAATTTATGTGAATTCAAGACTAGAGATAACAGCTATTTAAAAAGACATGAAATAACACATAGAGAAAAATGACTCCATTGCAGTTTATGTGAATACAAGAATCTTAGTTTCACTTTAAAAACTCATGAAAAAGTTCATGCAGGAAAAAATCTTTTTGAGTGCATTGTGTGTGATTTTAAACTTTATAGTAAAATTTATTTAAGAAAACATGAAAAAACACACACTGGAAAATTCAAGTCTTGTGAGAAGGAAGGCATGAAACAAATTTGAGAGAAACCCTATAACATGTTTGAAATCATTTCACAAGACATGGAAAAAAAACATAAAAAATAAAAAAAACATTTCAATGTACTGTACTTTATGTAAATTCAAAATTTGTGATGGAAATCATTTAAAAAAGCAGGTCTTAAAAGAATCTTTTCATTGCAGTTTATATGGATTTGAAACTTCTAATCAAGAGAGGTTTAAAATACCTTACAAGTGCACATGCAAAAAGAGGGTCTTTTAATTCCAGTTTATATTCAAACAAAAGGCTTTTTTATAATAATTTTTAAAAATACAATAGACAAATATAATTATTAATCAAGTATTCAGTTGTCAAGAAAATGAACATTTTACTAATCAGGAGAAGATTACTATTTTACTATCTTGAGATGAGTCATTTTTCTTCTTCAGATAATGAAAAATCTGCTAAAGGAGTATAATTTCTGGCAGTTTTAAAAATGTATATTACAGGAATGATTCATTATTCTATTGTCAAAAACATTTTAATAGTATTCCAATATAGTAATGGCTCAATCTTTTATAAGTAAATGGAATCCAATAGTTCATTAAAATGTTATATTAATTGACATATGTAGTGATTATGTAGTGAATATTCTGTTTCAGTGAAGCATATTTTTGCTTATAAGCACAAAATGGCTTCTTCATTTGAAAAGAATGCAGTTTATTTAATCTTCAAACAGGATTTTAATTGAACTTGCCTAATAATGTAAATCATTTTTTATGGAGTTGAATAGATATCTTAACAAATATTGTGGTATTGTACTTATATAGACATCATCATATGAAATCATCTGATAGCAAGTTTTCATAAAATTCATGATTCCACTACAATAGCCATGCTGGATCTAATTTTTTACTAGGATTAGGAATATAAATTTATATACACATAAATTTTATAGAATTGTTGCTTGATAATATATCTTTATTGAATTTTAGTGATAATACTGTTTTATTATAGTTTATGTTACTATGTTCACAAATTAAAATACATATTCCTTTAATAAGTAAATATTTGGTAAAGATTCATAATTTATTTTTGTAAACTAACTAAGTCCTAATGTAAATGTTCCCAATAAGTTCAACATACTTATTATATTAAATTTTTTCAGAATGTTTGTTGTAGAAAAGAAGTGTGCATATTTATGTGTGTTTATCTAATGATTCATATCAATATATATATATCCCTCTTCATCCAATTACGAGACTTCTACATTTTAGAAATATGTTTTGGGATTGTATTGTATATTCAAAATAAAGGTGTGGTTTACATTTTAATTCTAAGAGTGGATATCATCATTGCTTTCGGGTTTCATCGGGCTTGGTGATTTCATCAGCAGATCCAGTGTTTTCATTTGTAGATCTGAAAACTTAATTTTGTACATTCATCACTGCTGGCTGGTGACTTTTCATTGATAGCTGATGACTATTCACTAATAGCTGGGACTCTTCACTGATGGATGGTGATGCATAATTCAATCTTTTGTACACCGCTGTTTGAACCACCATTGTCTGTGATTATTTAAATTTTGATCAGAACTACTGGAACCTATTTGGTGGTTTTACTATACATGCAAGATAGGACTTCGATGCCTATCTGCACTTTATTATTGGTATTTTCAATTTTTTCTTGGAGTAGAACTAGGTCTGCTTTTCGGAATAAGAAATTTAATTGTATCAATACATAAAAACAAGGTATTAATTGATAACTGCATGATAATGAATCCACATTTCACCTAGGCCATAGTTGAACTCATGAGTGAAACAATGTCTGAGGTTACATTAAGTTTGTCTTATACTGCTACTATTAGTATTCATGGATTTGTTGAACAATGTAACTATTTTTTTTTTTTACATCTCAATATCCATAGAAATCTTAGCAGTAATAGTGCTGTTATTATTTTACAAACCATACAGTTTCAGTTCAAAATCTTGCTGGAGAGGATTACATTTAATAATAAGTTACTGGAAATGATACAAAAATCAATAATTTTTTTTCTTCTGACTTTCATAATTCACAAATTCTATCAAAAAACTATGTATTAATTTTATTAAGAAATGTAGGTTAGAAAATACCATCAAGAAATTTCTATCAGAATGAATCAAAGTTTAATCCACTAACATATTTTTTAATTGATTTATAGATTAAATTTGTCTAAAGATTTGTGATGATGATATATTAAATGTGATCATATGTTAGACTATTTCCATCATCTATCAGTAAATGTTGAATGTATAGAAAATTTTGTTTTTGAAAAGTTTAAAATTTTCTATACATTCAATATTTACTAATAGATGGTGGAAATAGTCCAACATATCACATTTATAGATGGATTTTCAATTGGCTCCATGATTGAATTCTGAATCATCAGTGATAGCTCATTGAATTTCATTTAAGTTATAATGTATATACATCTTATCTCTAAAATCTAGACAAGCATGTTCCCATCTCATCAAATATGATAATTTTCTCAGTTTTATCAAAGAAATCTCTTATCAGAAAAATTGTTGTTAAGTAAAGTCATTATATATTTCTGTTGAATGACATTTCTGAATTGACAAACATCATCATCATTCTTAAAATTTTATATTATAGAAGTTTTGATCTTGGTCCACATTAATAATTATTTATATGTTGTATATTAATGTCTGCTATTGCTATATAAATTATAAAGCTCCAAAATGCATTCTATGTCAACATACTACTGAGAATAGAATTAATTATTATAATTTTTGTCCTTAGGAAGCAAAGATATTAGTGACTATTATGATGAAGCAGTTTTGGTCATCAAAACTAGAGACTAGAATATCAAACATTTTATTTAGAACATTGATGGAATATTTCATAGTACTCTGTTATTTTCTATGTCAAATATTTATCTCTTGATACGAGTGATGCAGTTACTATTTGAATTGTTTCAAGCATTTCTGATTGTTAGAGATAATTTCTTACTTTATTGACATACAAAAGCTTATTTATCTTTTTTGAGGTTTGGAACAAATATGCAAGACCAAAGCCATGAATAAAAAAGTGTTTATTACATAGCATATTTGAGATTAAGTATAGGTGTGGAACATATGAACATTAGAACTATATTTATCTAGAAAGTACAAGTTTGAGTGTCAAAAAGTATTAGTGATTAAAATTAAGATATGCTTTTGAATTATATAAATGCTATAACTCTCTCTTTTTTTTTTATATGGAGATATTTAAGAAATAGAAATTTCAATGAAATAAATGAGAAAATGTAATAACATTTTAGATGTAATATATTAATTTTTTTTTCATGATTCACTATGCTATTGTTATATGAATAAATATATATTTTATTAAATTTTATTATTAGAAGCATTACCCTTAGAAACAAATCAGTAATTGAAGGCATTAAACACTGGGGGGGGGGGGATTTAATGTTCGCTATGTCTGGGATAAAAATGAGAACAAAAATATATGTGAAGGTAAATAATATTTTATCTGTCTGATATTAATATTACTTCATGGTAATTCATATTTAATCTAATAGTTGGAGTGTTTGAAATGTTTTTTATTTATATATTTGTATATGTATGTGTGTATATATTGTGGACTTTGGTTTTGACCAAAGATGGCCAAGTGTGCAGCAAATGTTGTTCGTTAAGAAAGAAAAAAAAAATTTCTCATAGAAGAAATCAATTAAATAAGAAAATTCATCAATAACAGTAATTTTCAAAAATGAACAGAGTAATTGGAAGGTTTATAATGGTCAGAAGATGTAAGAGTCTTATCTGGAAAATTTTGAGAAGAAATTAATGTATAAGTTTGTTTTGAGTGTGTGGAGATAATTTTGGAGTATCACACAAGTATGCTTCAAGTATTAAAAATTAAATAGTGAGATTGACTAGTAATAATTATCTATTAAATATTAAATAAATAAGTGAAAAGATCAATGTAAATTTAAAATCGTAAAGATTTGGCTTGTTCATAATCATGCTTACTGCAATAGTCAATTTGAGAAAAATAGCTCTAAAAGTTTAAATATTACATGATAGATCATGCTAGGTAGAATTTATAGGATTAGCAAGTAAGGTTAGAAAGTGTGTGTGAGCGTGTATATGTCGTTTACATGTATATTTTATTTATTGGGACAATTATAGGAATTGTTGTCTCATATAATATACCATTTGATAACAAATTCAATGAGCAATCATTTCATGTTAGTTTTAAATAAATCCGTAATAATATTCAGTCATAAATTTTAAATTTAAACTCAGTCTTTTTTTTTTTTTTATTATAAAATTTTCTTTCAAGTTGTTATCCTTTTTTTTTTTATATAAATCAAACCTGGAAAAATTCAAGAAACCACAAGATTATTAATGTTGTGAATAAATTAAAACCAAAACTATATTTGATAACCAATCAAAAGTTTAATATTCAGGTTAGAAGGTCAAAATATTGAATCTGAAATGACTGACAGTTTATAAAAATGGTCTACATATTTTGGGAGGGTCTTTTGTCATTGTTTCATTGCTCTCCAAATCATGTCTCCCTATTCACTTCGCTAATCTAGGAAATGTTTTATACACTTCGATTGTCAAGCTTCGTCTGAAATTTGATTGAAAAATTTGGTTGTGTTCTGTAAGAATGTGTATGTAAACAACTAAAATCAGGTGCAAAGTTGATCATGGATCAGATTTTCCAGAATAGCTAATTTGGTATAATGACCATGCAGTGAACGAAGCATCTGCAGCCTGCTTACAAATTTTCTCCACATAAAATGCTGCAGATATCAATTTTTATTAATAAGGTTTTCATTATAACAATTATCATGAGGAAAAAATGTGAAAAATGGTATTAAGAAAAACAAAAAACTTTGGATGGAAATATTAAAAGCAGTTATAAATTATGCTCAGAAAATTAAGCAAGTACCAGCTAAGTTATCTATGTATCTTCATCGTAAAAGAAAGACTGATTCTTTACATGAGAGAAATGAAAAAAAATACTAGTGCTTGATGATAATGCAAAACTAAATAAAATTGGAATGAGGTAAAAATGTTTGCATGACTTATAACTGATAGACCGAGTACCTATCTCTGCTGAAATAATGGAGTTTAAAATCCTGTAAAAGTTGGAATTAGTGAAACAAGTGTAATATCGTGAATAACTTATTAAGCTCAGTCCTAGACTCTACAAACCTTGGAAGAAACGTTTTTACCCGGATCCCAAAGAAAAATGCAGTTGTTTTTATTAAAATATTAATAGACAAATGGATGCAATAATATGAAATAATCGGAGGATGCAAAAATAATGTGATTTCTGAAACTTATGGCCATTAAAAAAATATGAGTTGGATTATATGTGCACACAATAATCCTAGTGTGTGTGGATGAACTTGTACAGCCCAGAGGATGATCATCATCATGACCTGTGCCCAAAAGGACTTGTATTAAGTATAATTTTATTTCTTATTTTATGGTTTATTGATTGGTTATAGATTAAAGTTATTTATTGAGTATATTCGTTAAACATAGTATAAAATATCCCGGTATAGATTGAGACTAGAGTAAAAAAAAATGCCTTTATATTATTATTATTATTGTTGTTAATATTGTTTAATCTTAATGAGAAGAATGAAATATTTATGTGAAAGTACAGAATGTTTGACTAATAGTTTCACAAATAGAATTTTATGCTTTTAGTTAAGATTAATATTTGAATGCTTTTCTTATTTATGTATTCTGAAAGTTTAATATTGCTATGTCCTAGAGTCTGAGAGTTTTGAAGTCAGTATATGTTAAATAAAATGAATGATGCACATTTCTTATTTTCTAGTATTTGAAACTAGAATAGTTTTAATTTATTATTATTTAGTCATATTAGACTGTTCATGCATCAGTAATAGTTTTCTCTATGAGAGTTCAAACTGTGTTCTTTTATGCTTATGTGTAGTTGTAAGTGACACTGGTGTGATCGAGGTATGCAAAGATATCGCTGCATTGGAGGTCAAGATGGAGCGTAGCACTCTCATAATAAAAATATTAAGAGTTTTTAGTGTTCAGATCAAGGATGTATTCCCAACTCCATTTAAATTTACTCCGTAAGAGGTATATCGTAGTAGTCATAGTGAGATGTGCATGTCCATCTTCGTGTGTAGTGACAAGGTCCTAACATATTTCGTAGCCCTCAGGTAGAAGGTGCTCTGGGTTCATGCCACCACTAATTTGTTACTATATTATATAAATTTCTTTTCCTTACAGATGTATATTTTTTGCCATGCTTGGTATGAAACTTTGTTTAGTTTCATGATGGGTCACTGCTTAGATGTTCAAGTATATCATCTACTTTAGATTTTGAAAGGATAGCTTATGGAATTGATGCATAAAGCAAGGCACTACTGTTCTGGTAAAATAGTTAAGTAATACTCATGTTGGGGACATAGAAAGCATTAAATGAGTGAATGTGTATGAACGTGACCTCTAAAATTGTCAATCATTCTAAAATTAATAGTTAAGGAAGTTAACATGCGGGTAAGCAAGAATTCATATAGGTATTTAGAAGTATTCATCAGAAATTTAGGCATAATATTGATCTACTAAATCCATAGCCTTAAGAGGTATATTTATCTAATTAATTAAAGTTAGCAAGTTAAAATTTAATTATTAAGGATAGCTATTATAGAAAGTACTATCGATACAGCAAGAGATAGCTGGTCAAAATGTTTTATATTATTATTGTTCCTTACTTTGTTCAAGTACCTAAGCAAGGTAAATTTATAGCAAAAGGGGCATAGTTGTAAAAGTGTTAAGCACAGAAAATAGATCATCTTTTGTAGTGGCGGTACATCCCTTGTAAATATATATATTTTTAAATTGTTACTCAGTAGCTACAAAAATTTGTATTATATTGTTAATGTTATTTCTCATTTAGTTAAATAATAAACATCATGTTAATTTAAAATTTTGGTGTTACATCTTGATGTTTTTGGTATCCATTACATACAGAAATCCAATCATATGCAATTTTAAATAAAATATTTAATCCTTATTTCAGTACGGATACATTACAAAAATTTTCGTTTTTAAATTAATAATTTATTCTGCAATTGAAGAAATATTTTCAAGAGATATTATTCACTTGTGTTGAAAATTTTCATGATTATTATGGCAAACATTTGGAAGATTTAATTTTAAAGTTAGTCATCATTTCATAAATTTATTGTGCTATGACGAATATCTCAAGTGGACATAAAATCTCTTTCCCACTCGGGATATAATCAAAATTTTAATGCAGTTAAAATATTTTAGTATAATTCATTGTTTGGTAATTTATCAGGTTTATTATTAGTAGTATTATTGGTTGATGAACAGTAGACATTGGCTGGGATAGATCTCTACTTGAATTACATTTGCTGGGATAGCATTAATTGATAGACAATGAATTTAGAATTACTCATAAAAGCTTCACATCCCGAATTTGAACCCTGAGATTTGAAGATTCTAAGATTTTTGATTATAATATATTAGATTATAAAATTTAGGTTGTCAGATTTCAATTATAAAATAACTTACGAATTGATGTCTGATGGATCAAGGTGATAACAAGATCGACTGAAATGAGATTATTAGTTTCGCGAATTTTGGAGCATGAGGGATAATCTTGAGAAGATAATGAAGTTTGATGGTAGATATGTGATCAGAGAAAATGTATCATCAGCAAAAGATTAATTGTATCTTTGGTTGGGGATTTATTTGAGGGGATACCGAGGTTGTTAACGTGAAGTGGATATGAGTGGAGGTTTCTCCTCCCTTAGTGTAATAGTAATAACTTGAAGTATTTATCAGTGGTATGATTTTCTGTATTCTCCACATAAATTGCCAAATTATTTTATTTGCTAAATCTGAAATCTAACAGCTGAAGTTGGTGTATGTGGTTTATTTGCAGATATATGAATAGCAAGGTAATATATGTTCTTTAGGGGATTGTAATTTGGCTAGCTTGACTTAAGCTATATAATTTGTGAAGCGAATTAACCCCAAATTTAATTAATTGCTTGCCTTGCGAATTCATAATTTGTAAATCTGTCACGGCATTGAGTTAAACTGTATGCAAGAGATAAATAAATCGTATGTTAAAACTGTGTTGTAGAGTGTAAATTAAGGTGTATTTGGTATATTATATTATAAAAGAAATTTCTGATATATTTAATTCTTTGAAATTAAATTACCTTCTGGAAATTTTGTTGAAAGAAGAATGAAAATTTTTTGGATGTATAGTATATAGTTCTTTTTTATTTGCTGTAGTACTAAGGTGTTCTAACATGAAAAAGTTATATTTCTTTTGTAATGGAGTTTAGATATTTTTATCTCTAGATGATTATTAGTAAGTTTATAATTCAATAGCATCCTGAATATGTGATTCTTAATAACTGAATACTAGGTGGATAAATATATAAAAATAGATTTTGTCCACAGATTAATAAAACAATTTAGCACAACTATATCACTTGTTTGTGCAAAATCATTTTTATTCTGATCATTACTTAGAAATTACAAATAAATGATATAGTATATATTGGATTGTTTTATAGATATGTTGATAGGATAGTTCTTTATATATGAAATATTTAATAATTAATTTAACAAAATTAAAGTATACAAAAAATCTAATACATTGTTTAGTGTCAGATTGTAAATTCATTATTAACTGCTGATGTGAAGTTGTGTGATAACAATATTAGCTATGAGCAAAATGAAAATGCTCAGAATTGAAATTTGTACACAAGTTTTCAGGTAAGTAAAAATAATGATATAAAGACATATAAGATGTTGAATGGTCTCTCAGTTGAATAAAAATGCTCAGAATTGAAATTTGTACACAAGTTTTCAGGTAAGTAAAAATAATGATATAAAGACATATAAGATGTTGAATGGTCTCTCAGTTGAATAAGATTAGATCACATGAAATGCATTGCAGAAACTGTAAAGCCTTTTCAAATATCTTGAGCAATTTGATTGAATAATGTGAAATAGGATTTAATTTAAGAATCATGCATATATTTATATATATGCTGTAAATATATTTAATATGTTCATCTTGCTACATATTTTTGAAACATATTGCAGGTATGTGTTGCTATATTGTGCATTAAATGTGTATGCCAAATATAAACTAATAATTAACAGCATGTTAATTAAAAACATTTGTATATAAAGGGTTAAAAGATAATGTATGCTAAGAATTAATAGAAAATTATTCCGAAAACCTCACTAAATGAAGTGGGAATTATAGGATATGCGAGTTTATTTAAATTTTCTCTCAAACAAGTATTTCTAAACAAAAAAAAAAGATTTTGCTATTTGGAAGGAGAAAATAGTTTCATTAAATTTAATTCCATAAATTGATGAGAGTCTTTTTTCAAAAAGAAAAAATTAAGCTGGATGAGTTTCCTGAACAATGGATGTTTAGTGGCATTTGTAGGGAGACCGGTGAATGTTTTATCATTATAATTAATGATAGGACAGTGGCAATTCTGATGGAAGCCATCAAAAAAAAATGTAGAAGAATGTTCCACTATATATTTGGATTGTTGGAAGGCCTATAAAAATGATGAATTGAGAATACTGGTTATGATCATTTGCATGAGAACCACAAATATAATTTTGTGAATCCAGAAACTGGTTCACACAAAACATTGAAAGGCTTTGGTGTTCAACGAAATGGCATAATAAGCTGCAATGAAAGACATCACAGCAACACCTTGATTCATATTTGGCCAAATTTATATGGCGGAGATTTCATACTGAACATCAAAAAAATTTCTACACCAGAATGAAAAATTAATAAAAGTGTTGTAATTTATATTTCTTTATTTTGTGAATATTTTTTTTTTTGGTTTTTAAAAAATACATTCATTTATTACCATTTTGGGGGGAAATCCCATTCATGCGATATACTGCACAATCACATGTTAAATAAAACTCCATTTTGGGGAGAAAACTTTTAGTTGAAGTCTATTTTGGGCCAAAAAAGTTGATCTACTTAAAATAAAATAGAAAAGACATTATTTCATCACGACAATTCCTGTTATATATTACACGGTAAGAACCATATGTGTATATTTTAAGGCTTTTTGATATTTCAGATTATTTTTTATAATTTAGTTTTGTCCATATTTAAAGTAACATTTGGGAATTGGGGTTTTTAGATACGTTTTTGTATGTCAAATTAATATTTTTACTGTTGTTAGCAATGTATTTTTTAAGATCGAATATTTTGATCCACTTAAAAGGCAGTAGAACAGAGAAATTGATTATTTCATCATGACAGTTCCTGTTATATATTACACGATAAGTTACCATATATGTATATTTTAGGATTTTTAGTAATGTTTTAGAGTACTTTTGTAATTTAGTATTAACAGACAAATTGTTTCACTGAAACAATTCCTGTTATATATTACATGATAAATACCATATATGTATATCATATTTTTATATATTACACGATAAGTACTGTATGTGTATATTTTAGAGTATTTTTGTAATTTAGTAATTGTTTTAGTATTAGACCTGCAGCACTTTTTCACATACATATTTAGGCTGCGAATAACTGTAAATCTTGAGAAAATATCATGTGCACATGGTCCAAGTATACGTGTTATTTTGGTTATATCAAAAGATTACAGAGTTGTCAGCAGATTGATAAAAATGTGAAAAAGCGCTGATCTAATAAGTGTTGCAAGTCTAATACATAAATACCAAAAATACTTCATAAAATCAAAGAGAGCAGTGCTCCATATTGTAAAGTCTACAAGTGGAAAAATGAATTAAGAATTAGTGTAAGAAAATGAAAAATGGTCAACAATCAAACACTAATATTATCAAAGAAAATAAGATAAACATGAATGTGTTTATCACTGCTGACTATATGATTGAAGACAAAAATACTGGCACAGAAAAATAAAATATTAGAGCCAGACAAGATAAAGATCTATTCCACAATGAAAAGAGCAAGATATTTTTCAGCTCATCCCAAATTACTTTTCCATTGATGAATAAATACCTGGAAAAAGGTAAAAATTGAATTTGGTATAATAAAGGATGACCTATTTTCTGATGACTGAATCTGTCAAAAAGAGTATAATATCAGAACAAATTTAAAATTATAAAATCCACATTATGGAAATACCGACTTCAATAACAGAAATCTGACAAAATTCAATCGATTTTTAGCTGCTGATGGATGATGCTAAGTTATAGTAATTTTGTCATTTACATGAGGGTGCAATGTGTTCATGATGCTCCTTGAAGTTAAATGTCTGTGTACCTATCCTGATTCAATTTTTAAAAAATAGCCCCTAAGTCTCAAAATGGTGGAGCTTGTATAAATTATTTACTATGGTAATCATGGGCAGAAATGTGCCATGGAACATGAACCTCTAAGACTAATAAAAAGTAAATGAACAAGGAAGCTGCATTGTGTAAAAAACTTGATTCTTTTGGGTTATAAGTTGCATAAAAATTCTTAAAGTGAAATATCTATCCTTATGTTCATGCTGCATTATATACTTATAACCTATAACTGATTGTTTTATTCATCATGATGTTGGAGTTGGTATTCATAGTTTTCTATTGCTGAAGATCATCAAAATCCCTGTGAATGAATTAATCAACCCAGAGTGGTATTGTAATACCAGCTCCTATGTGCGATAATGGTAAAAATATCTGAAAGTGAGAAACTTAAATGCTTGAAAAATGTGAAATAAAATTGGCCTAAGCAAACAAATGTGTTTGATTCAATTAAACGCAATTCGTTCCCTATGTTAGAGGTGGAATAATGTAGTTATGGACATACATCATGCATTAAATGTGAACATTAAATATAAAAGCTAATTAACAGCATGTTCATTATTAAAAACACTTGTTAAATAAAGGGTTGAGTTAACATCATATACTAAGAATTAATAACAAAATAATTCTAAAACCTCACCACTTGAACTCTAGTGTGTGTGATTATTTATATTTTCTCTCAAATATTTATACAAAAAGATTTTGCTGATTGTAAAAATTAGTTTTGGAAGGAGAGAGGGAAGAAGAAAACTGTTTCATTCAATTTAATCAACTCCATGATAGAAGTTTTATCTAGCTTTTGATTACAAAAAAAATTCAGTATTTCTAAATATATATGTTTGTAGTAATAAAAGAAAAAAAATTTTTTTTTCTATTTATTTCCAATTATGATGAATCACCATAATTTTTTCTTTATATATTTCAAAAAGCATAACTCAAATAATAATTTTAATTTTTTTTATAATTGGGTTATTTGTTGAGTTTGTGTAGGAGCAATTAAGTGTGATAACATAAAAATAACTGTCAACTGGTCTACATTTTGAAAAGAATATGAGCATGGACTTGCAGATTATTATTGTGAAGACCACTAAAATGCGTAAATATTCACTAGAAATTGGAAAAGCCAAAAAGTGCACATCATAAATCAAATATGCAATGGTTTTGTATGTACATGCAATAAATATTATACAAATGGCTTGCTGAAAATGTTTTTGCAGGCCATTCTTTAACTGCATAAAGCTCCATGGAAGAAAGTAGCCTAGCATAAAGAAAAAAAAATTAATTGTTGGATTTCAACACTATCAACCATGAATACTTAGTGTCTTACTAAAAGTGAAGAAAGATTGATGGAGAATGACCAGAAAATCACATTGGATAAATGCTATGACCATTTTATTAAACTTTGCATAATACGCTTTTCTTTTAAAAGGAAAAAACATCGTGAATAAATTTGTGTTATTATAATCTGCATAGGAATAACTAATAGATGAATAACATTTTAAATTGTGAACAAATGAGAAACATATTTCAAAACTAAGTGAAAGGTAACCAAATAAAGTTTTCATCACTGGACAAAGTGGTTTTTTTTGTAATAACTGTTTTTATGACAAAGCACCAGATTCAAATACAAAAGAACTAAATATAAGGACTAAAGTAAGAGTATTTTTTTTATTTTTCACTATTTATAAATATACATTTTTCTCTAAATTGTTGATAGTTAGCTAATATTAATTGATTTCTTTATATATGTGTTTACTTTAGAGTAAGATGTGTAATTATAGTTTGTACTATTTTTTATACATGTGCATTATCAATTTGCTAATATGATTATTATATTTTTTATGTATATAATTTTAAACTTGAAGTGGCATCTGGATAATAAAATATATCCTTTTTGTATATGTATTTATTTAACTTAAAAGAAAAGACTAGTGTAATAGTATTGTTACTCAGTGATGTCTATGCTTCAAGAGCCATAATGTTAATTGCTTGGGAGGATGCAAAGACCACTTCCATGCTTCTACTGGAATATAACTGTTATTGCTATATCTGCTGTGCCTTTATTTATTTTTCATTTGTGCATTTCATCAAGTTAATTAAGTAATGTAACATTAACAATGAATTCATAAATCTCCAGAATTATAAGCTGGATCTAACAAGATCTCTTCAAACAGTGTAAGTTTAAATATATATTGCTAGTGGTGCCATTTTGGTTTTTGAAATATATAACTAGCCAGAACTAATAAATATCCTACCATAATTAGGTATCAGGAGTTTATATCAATATAAGCAGGAAATATTACTATATGGTGTTAACATTATCACCAATAAGCTGGAAGCTGATGATGTCCCTCAGTATGCTTATCCCAATTGATTGGGCTAGTAAGTCAGTAACAGTCAGTCATGAACAAGGGTGGTCTAATTATGGTAATGATGAAGGGTTAAACCTTTTTCAAATGTCTTAAGTAATTTAGTTAAATAATGTTAAGTAAGATTTAATTTAAGAATCAAATATATAATTATATATATATGCACATAGAGAGCGTACCAATAGCTCAAACAAGCTTTTAATTAATAAGTGCGGTATGAGAAAATATTTAAAATCTCTACCCAGAACACTCTCATCTCCGGACCAACTGGTTTCAAGCTTATGGCTAACGTCAGTGGAGAGCTAGAACATTCGGACACTAGACCTAAAATATCAACTCAAAAAACCAGCACTTATTTCATACGAATATTTGAATTGATATTTTAGGTCTAGTGTCCGAATGTTCTAGCTCTCCACTGACGTGAGCCATAAGCTTGAAATCAGTTGGTCTGGAGATGAGTGTTCTGGGTAGGGATTTTAAATATTTTCTCATACCGCACTTATTAATTAAAAGCTTGTTTGAGCTATTGGTACGCTCTCTGTGTGCATTTTTGTAACTACAAGCTTATTAAGAGTAACGTCACGTTATATATGACTTGCTTTTTTAATTATTAGTTATATATATATGCTTTAAATATACTTAAAATTTTTACTTCTCTACACATTCTTGAATCATATGAACAATAAACATCAGAAAAGGACAAATGATTTTAAGATGCATTTCATACCAAACCAATAATCTTCAATTGACCCAGATTAGATTCTTTTATACCATTTATAATTTGTTCAGAATTTATCAATATATTATAATAACTTTATTTACAAGTATTCAATTTTGTGTACTCATAACTTTGGACACTATCCAATTCAAATAAATACATTAAGGTATAAGAGATTATGACCTGGAATAATTGAGAATGTCTTAAATATATTTACAAATATTACATAGAACAAAAAGAGAAATGAAATTAATTCTTCCCTTTGATTAAATTAAAACTCAGATACGATTTTTAACTGAGTTAATGATTATATCTGGATTAACAATGACATGATAACCTCTAACTTAATAAGTCAGCGGTCCCCAACCTTTTTGTACTTAAGAGCACATTCTATAATACTGGCCAGGTGGCGGGCACCATTTATTTTTTCAATGTAAATTTATAGTTGGATATTGTTAATAATAGACTTTTTTACACTGTAAAAGTATAGTATGCCCTACAATTTGATTACAATATAATACAATAATTTATAAGAAATCTTAAAAATTAAATTTATTTGTATCAGATAAATAATTTTTTAGCGTGTTCGGATAGCGGCGGGCACACAGGCATAGGGTTGGGGAGCCCTGAAATAAGTGATTAGTAATAATAAACATTAATATATTTATCTGAAATGAATTGTGTTAAATTTCTGAATACATAAAGTCTAACATTGGTAAATCAAGTTGTAATATATATTTACTAAGTAGTTTAATTACTATTGACAGTCTGAAATTCTGAGGGTAATGAATTGCTATTTAAAATATGGGATGAGATGTGATTTTTCTAAGTCCTCTTACTTACAAAAGTATCTATCTTAATTTAAATCTACATAATAAAAAATTCAGACATGATAAAGGATCTTTTGTTTCTAATTGAACTCAAAATAAAAACTTCTTGTTGGGTATTAAGGTAATTTAGTTTAGGCTTGTCGATAGTAATTTATAGTTACTTAGCAACATTATTGCTAAATATATCTCAACTATTACATGGAAATACCCTCACTATTTACTTTATTTACATCACAATTAACCCACGACAATAAAATATTTAATTTA
Source organism: Epiperipatus broadwayi (assembly GCA_028023455.1). NCBI lineage: Eukaryota > Metazoa > Onychophora > Udeonychophora > Euonychophora > Peripatidae > Epiperipatus > Epiperipatus broadwayi. The sequence continues at coordinate 47,372 of JAQFVV010013650.1, read as the reverse complement.
TATTGTAATGATACAAAAAAGTTATATGGAGGCACTATTTAAACCAAAAGTTGTTGCATTGTTTATCAAAGTGTGGACTTAAGTGTATCCGGAGGTTATGAGTGATGTAAATTAAAAATTTTCATTAATGAAAATGAACAAGTCGGCATTGGAAATGAGAGCATTTTCCCTCTAGGTTGTAATAAATAAAATGTTGTTTAAAGCCATACTGTGTACTTAAACAGGTAACTTTCTGTTTCACTAGGCTTCTTTTAATGTTGCAATGGTTCTCTGCACAGCCAGTTTCCATTGACAGTAGCTGGATTAATAATAAAATTCCTTTTCCACTTTTATTTTGTAAATAACTATATTAGTTCTTTTATATTGTATCTGAAGGTAGCACTATTAAAATGAAATGCTTTAAATGTAATAGTTATTCATTTTAATTGGTTTAAATTATAGTCATTTTTATATCATTAATTAATAAATAAGCAGAAATGTAATAGCAATAATCTATTATGTCTTTTCCACTTTTATTTTGTAAATAACTATATTAGTTCTTTTATATTGTATCTGAAGGTAGCACTATTAAAATGAAATGCTTTAAATGTAATAGTTATTCATTTTAATTGGTTTAAATTATAGTCATTTTTATATCATTAATTAATAAATAAGCAGAAATGTAATAGCAATAATCTATTATGTCTCACATAACTATTAATTAGAAAGTAAATTAATTTTTAAAAAGAAGCAATTTTCTCCAAGCATACTATGAGATATGAAAAGTAAGACCATGAGTATTATAATGTCAAAAAAATTGGGACACAGTGATTTAGGTGGGTCATTATCTAATCGATGCCAAACATAGGGCACAATACAAAAACAATCTGCAAGAACATATTTAAATGCAAATGCTACAATAGTAAATATTTAAAAAATGGTGGATACATGGTATCATCCTGATTATCATCAATGTTCTAGACCATCTGGTACTGTGAGAGTACTGGCCATCAAAATGATAGTAATTATCATAAATAATAATATATATTAAAGGTGACCTATATCTTTGCAACATCCAAATAATTCTATGAGAATAATCTGGATATCCATATTAAACCACACACATATTGAAAACACAGGTTGAAATCGCAAGAATCCTTAAAATTGCAATTGTGAAAAAGTGAGAAATATGCATATATAAAACTTTATTTTAATATTAAATAATTTCACCGGAATAACTTAAAATAATGAATAATATATTGATTAATTACATATAATAAAAAAATGAAATTAAAGGATTAATAAGTATTCTATAAAACAAATGCATGATTCTGATTTTGACTATGAATATTTGAATTTTCCATAGATTTTGAAGATACAACATAAATTACAGGACACATACATATATAAGTACACAGACATACCCATATAATAATATAATAAAATATTCCAATAGCTAGTTAAATATTAGACGTATCCATAATGAGTGCACACAGACATGGTATTCTAATATAAAATAACTTGTGATTCTAATTATTTTATTCTTCAAATCAAGTTGTTAATATTCTTAATTGGTGAATCATTTAGGACAAAAATATTCCTTTTAAAAATCTAGATAGAAAGTTATTTTGAAATTCTTAGGCTTTTGTTTCTGCATTTTCACATAAAAATTAATTTTTTGGTCAACTACTTTACTGCATGTTCGGGAGTTTTCTTATCATGTCAAAAATTCCCAGTAATGAACAATGATCCTTATAAAGAATTTACCTTTATACATTGATACTTTTTAACAGTAAATATAGCCAGCGCTTCTTTGTCAAGTTGATTATAATTTTTTTCAACAGCTGTTAGCATCCTTGAGGCATATGGAATAAGATGTTCATAACAGGAATGCGAAATGACATCTCCTATTCCGGAATCCGAAGCACAGGTTGTAATAATCACTTCCTGGTTGCTGTTACAATGTACAAGAAACTGCTTAGAAGTTAATAAATCTTTCTGCTTTCTGGAAAGCTAAATCATGTTCATTAGTCCATTTCCAGTGTTGTTGTTTATACAGTAGTGGTGTAAGGAAGTGTGACTTCCCTTTCAGGAAATTCAAAAAAGTTGAGCAATCCTAGAAAAACCGGCAAATCTTTTTTAGTCCTAGGCTTTGGAGCATTTTTAATTATTATTTATATCTTCTCTTAGTTCTCTATTTTCTCTGCTTTAAATATGAATTTTATTATTCATTTCTCTATTTCGAATCTCAAATATATTATTTGTCTTCCATCATTTCCTGAATAACATCTTCAGGTTCTGAGAATGTTTTAACACTACTGGTTTCCATAATTAATTATTTTTTTCTAATAAAATAATATCCTCTTTTTAACCAGAATGAATTATAAAATACCTTAAATTTATTTATTATTCTATGTAACATCCACCCATTCATCCTTCCAACTATCGATAAAATCTACAAAAAACAATAGCAACAAAATTTATTCTATGTAACATCCACCCATTCATCCTTCCAACTATCGATAAAATCTACAAAAAACAATAGCAACAAAATTTGCTCTCTTTTTTTTAAAACGTACTAAATATATCACCTTATCTATGGATATATGATTATAAAACATTAATGTATACCAGATACAATATATTTCTCTGCATATATATATATGAGACTAATTTTGGTCTTTCATCAGCCCCGAATTGGCTATACTACTTGAAACAGAATAAAAAGTCGCCTTGCATGTTTTGGCAGCATTTTATAACTGAAATGAAAAGATGATAATAAAATAATCTTTATGATTACCCTTAAAGTTAGGGTGCCATTAGTTATAGATTGAATATGACAAGGCCATGATACAGAGATCCTATTTAATTATGCCTTGTAAAATGTGGCACCATTTATACAATATGTCTGCTAATCTCTGTTATAGCCCCAGTGATTTAAGTAGCATTTGTAACATCAAAAATATGTCATGGGCAATAACTCTACCATAGACTGAATAAAAATATAATTCAGTTGTTGGTTGCCCTATGTATCAGAATGAAAATGAGCCCTAAAGTTGGACATCATTTGTAAGTGAATAAAATGTAAATAAAAGAAAAATAATACTTATTTATAATGCCCATAAATAATAGTAGTTCATAACAGAATAAATGTAATATACTAAGCTAATAAATACTAATCAATAAATAATCATTAACTATTTAAAATAATCCTTTATCTAATTACATATCCGTCTGTTAATTATACTAAAACAAAACAATAATGATAATTTCTATTATAGTATCATGAGTTCACATAGCATTTTGAATAAATAGGAAACAAAATTATTGTTTCAAATATCTCAATATAAACCGTAATTAAAATAAAGCAATAAATCAAATATTGTCCCAAAACAATGATATATGCTTAAGATATATTTCACTTATGATCAAATGAAGATAGTGTTAAATTATTCAACAACTAAATTCTAATAAACCTATAGAATCAAATATTTCTTATAATAATATACAATTATACTAAAATTTAATGATATTCATATCTAAATAAAATAATTCATGGATGATTGAAATAAGAGCTTTAGTATATCCTATAAATTTACAATATTCATATCTAAATAAATATATGACCCACTAACTAATTTTAAATTCTAATTTAATAAAATGATAAATAATAAATTATATTGGCTTTATTCTTGCTAATTAACCTAGTTATAATAAAATAAAATACGTACTCAATAAGGATGTAATATCAATGAACCTATTAGATAATCTTAAATCTGTAATCCCCAATCATATCAGTATATATATATGAAAAACAAAATCAAGTTATATAAATATAACAGATTTCTACTAGGTATTTACTTAAGTACAATTAACTAATCAAAACATATAAAAAGAATTATTAACATTTATTATAATCAAGTATGAACATTAAAATTTGATATTTAATTGCATTTACAATCCATATCAAACAAATTTAAATATAATTAAAGCAAATCATTCTGACTTAGAACAAAATATACTACCATCAGCTTTATAACTGATTAAGATCTTATTGACCAATCATGAACTCAATACCTAACTGATTAATAATAACTTTAATACAACACACAAATATTTTATTATGATTATCATAAAATTTATATCTAGTCAGATAACTATAGAATTCAATACATAAAAATTAATATAACTATACTGACCAATCCTGGGATTTGATTTCTGGATTATGTGATATAGTAATTTCAACAAAAGTTTATGATAGTCAGTTTATCTTGTCTCACTCTAATGTTATTAATCAATGAATCCATTTGTACAATAATTAGACAAGTTTATTTGATTGTCATTAAAATTTATTAATAAATGAATATCAATTATATAATATATGATGAATAGATTGTAAACAATCGATATGTACACCTACGATCTAATTATATTTACAATAAATCATCAACTGACAATTTCATATCCAAATATGTAATTGCCTCTCAATCTCCAATTATTGAATACCAAACATGAAGCATATGTCTACATAACACAAATATGTTGCAGAACATTCATACTTTCCAAGATTCAAGAGTTTAATATGTGCACTTCTATACTTTATGTAAATATATATATATATATTTAATAATAAAAAATAATATATATAAAGATAAATATAAATTTAAAAGAACTAAGTCCTTATTGTGATAAAATCGTATTTGAGTTTCCAATATGTGATATACCAGCAGTTAATTTTAAAATCAATCGATAAATAAAAAATGAATATTTTTTTAATATTAAAATAATTACTATGCCAAAAGATGTTTAAATTGAAAAAAACATAACATATTTTTGGTATGTAAATAGATTACTATTTAACTTAAAATTATCTATTAATTATTTACCAATAAACATTATAGATTTTAAACAAAAAGAAAAAAATATTTAGCAATAATAATAGTAAACATAAACAAATGACCTGAATGAAAGTCTTTAAATACTGTATTTCCAGAATGGCATCACAGTTCTGATGTCTATTTCAAACAATAAACCAATAGTATGTCTTTGTTCCAGAGAAGATATAATATATTTGAGAAAACTTTTAAATCCAAAGTACATTTTATCAATTCCGATGTTTTATGTATATATCCAAATTATTCTTTCAAATAATAATTATTTGATAAATATGATGTTGGACACGTAAGTAATAGTTTATATTCACGATGATATGAAGAGATATTCTCTCATAAAAAATTATTATTTGAAAATATTATGAACGAATAGATGTTAGCTTTATCTAAGATGATATGATGAGAAATTAAATTGATTCACATCTTAGAAAAAAAAATTGATCAATCAACCTAATAAAATTACATAGGCAGGTAGTATCATTGTTGTACACCTGATGTTTGTATTCCATTTTTGAAATGTAGGTAACATTCATTCTAAAGGATAAAAAATATTTTGTTGGTTTATAACATACTGAAACAATTTTGAGGATTTTTTTCTTTTATAATAAATTGTCATTTTTCCATAAAATTTTTTAGATATGGTGCATGGGCAGATAATATTGCTTCTTACCCGTCCATTTTGTTCAGTCAACTATATATTTTTAACTTCCATTTAAACAAAAGGGAAAGAGTTCAAACTACTCAGTTCTATTTATAAGATTTTGCCACTGTTGGCAGTATAACTATAGCAATCCTCCATCATCACTCTTTAAGCAATTTCCAGCAGTGTTCCATAAATAAAAAATCTTATTACAAAATAATAATAATAAAAAAATCATTTCATAATTGTTACATATATTTACATTTTTAATATACAAATACTATTTTTCATTCTAACATAATTCACACTATATTTTCAATATATTACACTGAAAACATATTTTTATATATATATTCTCATTATAATAAACCATACAAATAAAATAGGCAAAACTCTCCATACAGTAATGCCACTCAGTGCCAGCCAGAGTAATCACTGGATGCCAGAAGCCATGTGCATAAAATCCCCATCTAGTGCCTACTCATCCAATATCCCCAGACTAGTTTCTGGCTTGTGGCCAGCTTTGGATCTGAGAGCACTGCACCTAGATCTTGAGAGTTTTGCCTGTTTTAATAAAAGCTTGAGCAAGCATAAGAAATGGTGATCATGTGATGTTTAGTGGTTTAACACCAATTCTGCCTAATAGGATAGTGGTGGCTATGTTTATCAAAGAACCAGACACCAAAATATATGGGTACTGAACTGAATTCAGACCCATATGATTATATAAGCTATTGAGCTTAGATTGAAAATATTGTTTTCAATTTTATTCTCATAGTTTTCAAGTTAAGTAGAGATAAAAGGTAGCTGCCAGAGGGTTGAGATAAAAGGTAGCTGCCAGAGGGTTGCATTAGATCTTAAGATCTAGGTGCAGTGTTCTCAGATCCAAGGCTCCTCACATTCTGGCTGGCATTGAGTGGCACTACTGTATGGAGAGTTTTGCCTGTTTTAATAAGTTATGTGCAAGCATATGAAATGGTGATCATGTGATGTTTAGTCATACAAATAAAAAGAACAAATATATTTGAAATAGTAAACATTTTTATTTGTATTATGTGAACACAGTAACAAAGACGAAACGTATAATAAAAGAGTAATAATTTCATCCAAACTATATGCTTTATTATTTACATGTTCATTTTATTTTTAAAATAAATAAAGCCAATTTACAATCGTACAATATAATTAATAATAAACAATTTTATATTAATATTATTATAATCATAGCAACATAGTTCAATGTGTAATAATTTAACATATTAACCATCCAAAAATCAAACAAAAAGGACAAAAAAATGATGACCGACATCTTACCACATACTGAAATACATCTCAAACTTCAGTAGGTACAATATAGACAATATGTACTATTTTATCATTTGATTAGCAAGTCATATGTTTCATTTATTTATAGTTATTTGTATTATATTATTTTAGTGTCACTTAAGGTGTGTCTGTGTATAGATGTGATATATGTATAAGTAACAAGAAAGAAAATTTAAATAACTTTAAAATAAGAATTTAAATAATTTTAGTAAACTTTTATTTTAATAACTGCTTTTCATTTGTTTAGGATATGATCTTAAATATAAAATTGAAATATAAGTAAATGACTGATTAGTATTCAAAATAAATAATATATTTGTAAAGAACAACTATAAAAAAAAATATTTATTTGTAATAGCAATGATCAATAAGTGAACTAAAACAGATTAATAATTTTTATATTTACCATTTATTGGAGATAATATAAATGAATATTTTCTTTGTGGTGATAAATGTACTGTTTTAGCATCATATGATAGTTGAAACAATAAGAAAATTATAGGATAAACTATTTCAAATTACTGAATATTAATTAACATATTATTTTACTTATTATAGATATCTTATTTATTTTGTAAATAAATTTATCATTGCATTTATTAAATTTGATTTAATAGTCTTATTTAATTTATGAAATACACAGTACAACAATAATAATTCAAAGTCTGAATGCAATTATAAATTTAACTAGCAAAATATTATAATTATATACTTTATTAGAACTCAGCAATTATCAAATTTTCATAGATATCAATTGGTTATTTAGGTATAAATAAATCATTGTTCTACTAGGTTTATATTTTGATATTCATATTTATTAAAAAATTATTGACATTTTATCTTATTAGGATTCGATAAAATGAGTTATTGGTATTATTCAAACGTAAAGAGCTAGTCTGCTTCATATATATAATCATCTAAATAATTTTATTTCATCATTTCACACTATTATAAATTTTAATACATAATATAAAAGGGTTATTTTGAAAATTAATCCTGTTATAAACTATTATTTAATATATTCCTTTATAAATTTTTAAATAAACTATTGTTTATTATAATTTAGGCATCCAGCTGCATTTGTACTTGTTTAATAAATATTATTAATAGATTTTAAAGTATAAAATGCATGAACACACAAAGCTGGAAACAAAGAAATATTAATACAAATTGATACAAACTAAATATATGTATCTAGGTATGTGGCTAAGCGCACTTTGGAGGGCCAGGGTCCCCCATATTCAAAGCCTATCTTGTAAATAAAGAAATTGATTAAGACTGAGGCAAATTTATGCAAATGAGATAGTTACGTATTCCATTTCCTGTAGATCTTATAACAAGTCTTTTCTGTTTAGAGTTACAAGATCTCCAGGAAATGGAATATGTAACTATCTCATTTGCATAAATCTGCATCGCTCTTAATCAATTTATTTATTAACAAGATGGCTATGAATATGAGGACCTTGGTCCTCAAAAGCGCTTAGTCACATACCTAGATAGATATTTAGTTTGTATCAATGTTTAGAGTTATAAGATCTCCAGGAAATGGAATATGTAACTATCTCATTTGCATAAATCTGCATCGCTCTTAATCAATTTCTTTATTAACAAGATGGCTATGAATATGAGGACCCTGGTCCTCAAAAGCGCTTAGTCACATACCTAGATAGATATTTAGTTTGTATCAATCTGTATTAATATTTCTGTCTTCAGCTTTGTGTGTTCGTGCGTTTTAGAGCATTTTATATTTTATACTTTTAAAATAATTAGCCACAAAGGCTAAACTCTTTGCTCATTTTAATAGATTTTAACTTTACTTCAGTACAAATTTTGGATTACTTCATACAACTTAGATAAAATTACTGCTCAAATTTATTCCATTAAAGATTTTGGCTTGTTTAATTTGGGTGGCCCTATTAATTCAGTTGGCTGATTTATAATTACAATATATTGTAACCATTAAAAAGGGGGAGGTAAAGAAGGAAAAGGAAATAAAAGAGTATGTTAAATTTAAAGGAAAAGAAATGAGATATAAGATGGAATGAAGTAGAAGGATGATGAAAGAGAAAGGGAAAAATGATGATGATGATAAGAAAAGTTGAGAGATGAGAGGAAGATATGATGATGATGAAATTAAGATCAGATATGAAATAGAGATGTGAGATGATAATGAAGTTGATAAGGAAAGAAGATGAGAGAAAAGATGATGATGAGGTAAAAAGATGAGATGAAGATAATTCTTAGAAATGAAGAGATGAAAGATAAGATGACGAAGATAAAAGAGGGAGATGATGATGAAGATGAAGGATAAAGAGAATTATGATTAGTAAAGAGAGATAAGATAATAAAGTAATGGAGAAGATGGAAATGAAATGATGAAGAGATGGAGAAGAAAAGATGAAATCGTACTTAGTAGAGACTCTTAATGACTCAGCTCAGTGGGGTTACAATAAATTTAAGAAAAGAGATGATAATCCAGAGATGTATAATCGGATAGAGACCAAATCCAATACTATCGGTTTGTAGATAGAATACTGTTAAAATTAGGGTAAGCTGGAATTACTGTTTTGAGAAAATTGTCTTTTATAGCCTGAAATTCTAAAGCATGATCCTGAGTCCACCTCCACCTTTCATTTTTCTTATAAAATTGATAAATGAATTGTATCAGCAGAAAAATTTCTATAAAATCTGTGGTAATAACTACACAGTCCCAAGAACGACCTCAAATGTTTCCTGGTCTTTGGAACTGGAAATTTCTGTATTGCTATAATTTTCTCTTAATGTCCTAAAAATGTGATTTCATGGGTTGCTAACGTACATTTTTCTAAGTTGATCTTAATATTACATCTGGAACACTCCTGTAAGAAAAGATAAATGATGCATGTGCTCTACCATGTTCTTGGAGGCAATGACTATATTATCAATGTACATGATTAATATGTCTTGAAGTTCCTTTGAGAGGACCATATTTAGGCATCTGATAACGCCAGCCCCACTATTTATTAATCCAAAGGGCATCCTTTGAAAAATACGATTGGCCCTTATACCGAAATGTGGTGTACTTTTGATCAGAATTATGAAGTGGGATTTGCTAATAGCTGGCTGTAAGGTCAAATGTGAAAAATATGGCTCTCCCTTCAAACTTAGTCAACAATTCCAGTACTGGTGATGGTATATCATGCTCCAGGATAGTGTGGCGGTTTAATTGGCGAGCATCTAGGCAGACCCTAACTGCACCATCTTTTTTTAACTATCACGAGGGGATTGACATAAGGACATGGCCTAATGATTTGCCATTCTATCATCCTTTGAATTTGCTGCTTCATCTCGGCCTGGTATTGATATGGGATGAGATAAGTCTTTTGCTAAAAGGGTTCATTATCCCTCAATTTGATTCGGTGAACATATCCCTCTAAGATGCCAGGTATTTTAGAAAATATATGCCTGTACTGTAACAATTGGAATAATGGTTCATAATATTGTGTATCAGTAATACATGAACCCTCCAACCCAATTCTGATATTAACATCAATTGATGTTTCCTGTACAGTTAATAATTGTCTTGTCTGACCCATAAAATTAATAGGAAATGGAAAAAACTTCCTCATGGCATTTAAAAGTCCTATCATGATAATTGACTATACAATTGTTAAGAGTCATGAAGTCAGATCCAATAATGGCTTCATGAATTAAACCGGGCATAATTAAAAAGACATTCAAAACTATTCGAACCAATTTCTAAGGTAAGATAAACTTGTTTATTAAATAATTTCGACTTTTTCCTATTAGTTAAAGTGACTTGGACAACCCTTAGGGGTAAAATAGAAATATCCTGATTAACCTCACTGATTCTTAAATACATATCATGTGATATAACAGAGGCCTGACTGCCTGAATCTACAAGTGCATTTATTATAACCCCTGCTACGGTAATTTTAATAATTGAACACTGATATAAAATAGGGGGTTCAATTGTTCTACTTGGTTCCAGGTAGTCAACATCAAGATCAATATTATCATATAAAACATCGATCCCCAGTTGATTAGGAATAGGGCCCCGAAGTGAGGAATAATCCTGTGAGGTTCTACTCAGTTTAATGCCACCTTACTCTTTTTGATAGATACCCCTTTCTTTGGGACTGTTTGCATCCCACTACTGGATGGCTGATTATCATCCACATATCTTTTAAACCTTATTCCTATCCCTATATACCCTTCTCTTACTATAGGGTGGTATAGCCAACACACTTACTTGATTCATAGGAGAATGGGATTCCCTACTGGCCTTTATTCTGTTCTCTAAATTTTTGTCACATGGCTTTAATGAATCAAGGATCTCTACTGCATCATTGATCATGTGCCGATCAGCAGCAATCAGGACCTGCTCTATGTGGCACGGCAGGTTGTGCCTGATGATCCTTATGATTTGAGACTCTGACAGGGGATAGGCTGTTAAAGTTTTCAGTTTTACCGCTTGGTTCCTGAAATATTGCGTATAACTACCCTTATGCATGCTACACTTTTCTTGGGAAACTTGATATCTAATGTTATCTTGGCGGTCCTCTCCCCAGAAACTTGCCAAGATCAAGTACTTAGTCACCGAAGGTTTGGGGCTTGTTTAACATAGACTGCCACCAATCCCTTGATGCGAAACATAAATGATTGCTTGCAATCACAATCTTCTCCTCTTCCGACAATCTGCACAGAGCAAATAAACTTTCAAGGCTCTGCAGATATTCATAGGGGTTTTCCAAATATTCCCCCTTAAACATCTTTACCCTCAAAAACCTTAATTCCAATGAGCTTTGGTTATCCATACTATAAAAATTCCTATTCTTATTCTGTTCTAATTTCTGAGAACCTATCCTTCTCTGCCCTTCTGAATAATTCACTTCTGGGTTTTGATAACACTCATCTGGTTCAATAAATTTTATTTTGGTATCCATTAAGGATTCCTTTCTAAAACTATCATTTCCTATTCTAAAATCGTCACTTTCTCTACCTCTCATCAACCTTACTATTTCAGACCTATTATACTGACAATCAAAATCTCCATCTCTATTTCTCTCCTGGTTAGCATTACTTTTTCTTGTAGGCCCACTGACAGTATCTCTTATTTCATCTATATCATTACTTTACCTCTGATATCTGTCCTCCATTTCTTTTAGCCTTTCCCACACCTCTCCTTTTAAAATACCTATACTAGGATTAGGCTGTGCCTTAATACCTTGGACCTCTTCTAATATTTCTGATATCTTTTGTTCCACTCTCTCTTTCACCTTTTGGGATATTTCTTCTACTTGTCAAAATCCTGCAAGGGTAACTTAGCTTTTTCATTAACCTTATTTTTCCAACTATCTATCTCTTCCTGCATTTGAATAAATTTACTTTCTATTCCTTGTATTACCCTGTCCTGACCTGTTCCTCTAGCTTATCAGTTAACTCCTTTACCTGATCCTTACATTCCTCCACATGATTATTGGATGTTAGTGTTAAATTTTCTATTTTATTCAATAATGTTATATTGGCCCTGGCACTCCTGTTTCATATTTTGTATTCCTTCCTCTGATTTTTGGGCACTCAACTTAACTTCATCCAACTGACATTAAATATTTTGCTCAGTTTTTATAAGTTTCTTGAAAATTTGTCCTTAAATCCTGATACCTTTTATCAGCATTTTTCAAATTCTCATCTATTCTTTCAAAATTCCTTTGAAATTCTGCTCTAAATTTCAGAGCTTCTTCCCTATCTTTTAATGTAACTTTCAGAAAGTCTTCCCTCTGCTGATCAAGTTTCAAATTTAATTCTTCTGTGGCTTTTCGAGATTCTTCTCTATCCTCTACTCTAATTTTCATAAAATCTTGTCTCTGCTGATCAAATTTTAAATTTAATATTTCACTCGCTTCCCTAGCTTCTTCACTAGTCTTGTCTAATTTCAAATTAAATTCTTCTCCCTGTTTATCAAACTTCAGACTTAATTTCTCATTAGCTTCATTCTGTTTATCTAGCTTCATCAATATCTTTTGCAAAGGATTCTCGTTTGCACCACTCTCAGCTCTAAAAATTCCTGGATTACTAACACTTGTACCTGATCTTTCATTTATTAACTCATCCTCTAGGTTGGGGTCTTGAGTATCTAGTGAAGGAAAATCTTGAGACCCCCCTGAGCTATCAAAAATCTCAATAGTTTCTATGTGGCTATCCATAACACTTTTCTTTTCTAACTTTAATGATATTTCTTTTAAATTGCAAAAATAATAAGGCATCTATCTCCTGATATCTCCTAACAATCAAAACAACTAAAACTACAACAATAATGCTACAATAATGAAAATTTTATTCTTATGACTCCTATCATTGTATGTTTTGTTCACTTTTGAGTCTTGGTTCACAAATGTTCAAACAAATATTAATAAATAAAAGAATGATTTGCTAATACACTTGATTAACAAAACAATAAGCATCAAGTAACAGATAATTCAGATAAGTTAATAACACAATACCAGTAAATGCAATACAGAATCAATTATTCATTTGTATGGTGACAATTCATAAACTGCATTTATCAAGTATAATACATTGACATATTCAAAAATTTGTCTTTTAAACTATACATGTTAACTCTAATTAGCTTTAATTAGATTAGTTAACTACCTTGACTAATTCTATTTTAATTAGTAAATTGAAAAGTTTGCATAAAATCAGAATCAACAGCAAAAATGACTCCAAACAAAGTCAGCAAAATTTAACAAATATCCATCAACTACGGGTCTACTCAACATATATCGAGGCCTATACGCTTAACATATCTTGTCATCACAAATCTAAAACAAATGCAACATCACCTACTGTGGTGGAACTAGCATTAAGTCATCATGAATGATAGGCTAAAATATAAGAACATATAGGCTCCTCAGAGCTGGAAAAGAATGTGGTGGCTTTCAAAAATACCTAACTTTGAGGCAGAAACTAAGATGCCTGGACCTTGTCTACAGTGCATCAAGAACAGGAAAGACGCACCAGGAAAGCATGATCCTCTCTCATGGGATTCCAATGCTTGTCAATGTGATCATCATCACTGGAAAATACAATACAATAACCCTCTATGGACACGAGCACTATCAATTCATGGAAATACAATAAGGATGGAGGACCTTGTCTACTCCATTAAGCATACTCAAAATTATTAACTAAGCCTAACTCTATGAGGCTAACAAATACTAACTAATGACAAGATATAGACTTCACCTGAATTAACTAAGTTATTCCTAAGAAGTTTAAAAATACAAAACCTATATTCAATGTAAGAACCAACAAAGCAAAACTGGGTCAAAACGACTACTATAATAAGAAATACTTTAAAATTAAATGCATATAAAATTCTAGGCAAGGCACAATGCACACATAATAAAATATTCAATACTAAAATATAGTGACTAGTGGACTTTTAAAAGATTGCAAATTAAATACGAGAATATTAATTCTCAATGCATATAAAAAAATATTTGTAGTTATTATTAATATAGCATTCATAAAACAACTGAATGAAAACTCACTGATAAACTTCTTTGGCTGCTTTAAAATAAAACTGAGTGAAACATCCCACATATAATAAACTAAGACTGAGAGATTTAATTCACTATAAATGAAATTATCAAATAGAAATTAACTTATGAAACACTTAATAAATATAATAATAAAATTTACCTGAGAATAGCAAAATATTTGCTCATTCTAATAAATTCATTAAGCTATAAAATTATAACTCTAGTTTACCTGGTATATTTATGCAAAAAGTGTTACACAAAATATATAGCATAAATATTTCTATGGTTTCTTTTTTTTTTAAAACCAATAAAACAGACAATTAAAAAAAAAAAAAATACAGTAACTCAAGTTCATAACTCCGCTCCATATGGTTTTTTCCGTTTAAAATATGTAGATAATTTATTCAGGCTAATTTATGTATCCATGTTTGAAGCTTCAGCCAAAACATTTATAAACATGGCAATGATTTCCAAAACGAAAATGTTCAATAGTTCTTTAAAAAAAATACTTTCACTTTCTTTCTTTAAAGATAATTCTAAATATTAAAATAATAAGAATAAGCCACATTGGAAAAATAAATTCTTCAGCTGAGTACATTTTTATAGAATCCTGGGTTCAAACGCATAATAATAATATATTGCTTTATTTCAATTTCATTATTCTCTTTTAGGCAAACACATTTTTTTAATACAACTCTTTTTTTAAAATTATTTTTTTATATAATATTTCAAGATGTGTTTTATTTTAAACAAATTTCCTTTACTCTTTTAAACACAAGAGTAGAATTATTTTACAATTAGAAATGTTCCTTTGTTTTTGAACTAGGACAAACTGTCACAAGTTACTCAGAATTAATGGCAAATATAACAGAAACTTTATTCTGTATTTGACAGATACGAGTTCATTATTAATAATTGTAGATTATTTTGAAATTTTATTTCTAAATAACTTTTTCTACTGCTGAGCACAAAACGAGCATTATTATTTTAAAACACATATTTTCCTCTGTTTGCATTTAGCTAAAATAAATTATTTCCATTTTAAGTCAAGGTTATACATAATAACTTTTAGTTCATTATCATTTATAATTCATCCTTAATTAGTTGTAGCTTAAAATATTTTGTCCAACTCTTTCTAATATTAGATAATTCTTATATTTTATTCAATAAATTTTAAAGTTGGACATTAGGAAAAGTCTATATTCAATTACAAAACGCTTAGCAAATAAAATTCATTCTTCTTTAACTTAATGTAGTATATTTTCTTTTCTAAATTTATTTTAGAAATAAGCATTATAATTATAGTAAGAGCAACTTTTATGTAGATATCAGGTTTCAATAATGAATTATCAAATTTAAAGTCAATTTTAATTATGAGGAAACTGCCGCATTTTTCATTATTATGAATTTAAAATATAAATGTCTTTCAATCTTTCCTCGCATGTATATTTTAATTTAATTGGATAAACACTGAGTATCCTCCAGCTAATATAGTTCAGTACAACAGTGTTTAGCCATATAAATAATTAATGATTTGTATTTTAATTTCACTTTCCAATAAATAAATAAAAATAGATATGTGAATAAGATGAGAGACGCGAAACTTCCTCTAAACATTATGTCACTATAGTTTCATATTCTAACTGAAGTGGATATCAGAAAATAGTTACCTTCTTTTTAGGCTTTCATGACAGTAAAACAACTTAAAATAATCATTTTAAAAACATACTTTTACTTTTAAACAAAATAATAAAGTTTTAAAGAAAATTACAACTTTTTTTTTATTAAAGAGAAGAGAAGTTAAGGATTCGGCCAAGCACAGCAACTAGCTAGCCACCTGCAACAACACTATTTATATCTGATAATTTCACACCTCCCACTTTTGTATGTCAACTTTCTTAAAAATCAATGAAGTTATTTTTTTTTATTGAACTTTAACATTTTTGACAAATCAGCTGTGAAATTGATTTACTGACGTAATTGATCTAATTATACGTAAATCACGTGACTCAACAGCTGCAAAGTCAAAAGTTTATTATTAACTTTTATTATGTAATATTTTTAAATAATATTATATAAAATAAAATAGCAATAAATATAAATTAGAGCTAGTTTTATTCATCAAACTTTTAAATATTTACTTTTAATAATTTATTCATTTGTTTTTAATCAATATTGGAATTAAATTATTATTTATTCCCGTGTTCACATATCTTCCCTGCATGCATATATTCCCACACACGGGTGACCTATAAACATGAACTCACACTAATTACCTAGAAGTTATTTTTTATAACTACAAAATAAAAATATTACTGAATATTAAATTAAAATAACTTTATAATTTAATTGCTAATCTAAATTACACTTTTTAAAAATTATTATACTGTTTCAATAACATTTATAAATTATTTAATATTATTTATTCCAATTTATTTACAATATCTATGTATTATAGTGTAGACACTAAAAATGAATTAAACAATAGTTATATTAAGATACATTTAATATTATTTATCAGTTCACAATTATTTCTGACATTCCCTTTAAGTCAACTTACTGTCTTACATCTCTCATTAAACTAATTAACATATACTATTAAAATATTTACACGATTCTATAAACATTTAATAATTATTACAATACCACATAAGATTATCCTATTCTATTCATTAACTAATTTAACTTCTATTTTTATCATTATTATTTTTTTAAAAAATCAGAAAATTTCAAACAAAAAGTTAAGCTAAGATAAACTCTGGCACCTATTGGAACCAAGTGAAGTTTCACTTACGTACAATATATATCAATTAACTATATCATTTGAGCAGTCACTATATTGAAATAAGAATAAAATATTTCAACAGAATAGAATGAATCATCTAAAATGCAAAAATATTAGAATAAATCATGCAGTTATTTAATTTTTCATTATCTGAAAGGTGGGACAGGGGAGATTACAATTCTCAGGTAGTAAAATAGCAATCTTTAGAACCTCTTGATTAATAAAATGTTCATTTTCATGATTTTCCCAAACACTTTTAACAATTGCCGTGTAATCACACATTCGACAATTAAATATTTGAATAGATTTCTCTGTTGTATTTTGCAATTTATTATGAAACATTTTATTTTTATAAAAATTGCTGTGAAAGGATTCATCTTTTACATGTGTAGTTTCATGAATTTTAAAACTATCTTCATCAGCAGTTTCAAATGCACATAAATGACATTGGAATGACTGGCCTAATTTATGTGCTTTTTCAAGTCTTTTTAAATAATTTCCATCAGAAGTTCTGCACTTAGATATAGTATTCTGAAAAGATCTCCCCCCTGCATGTTTTTTCTCATGTCTTGTCAAATGATGTCTATTGAACGCATTGAAGTCACATAAATTGCAATGAAAATATTTCCTGCCTGTATGCTTCCTTTCATGTATTATTAATTCAGTTTTAGTAAAACTCTTGAAATCACACGAAATGCAATGGAAAGAGTTTGTTCCTATATGTATTTTTTCATGTGCTCTTAAATATTTTTTCCTTGCAATCTTAAATTCATATGTAGTGCTATTAAAAGGTTTTTCTCCTGAATGTGTTCTTAAATGTCTTTTTTCATGTCTGTTCAAATAACTTTTACAAGAAGTCTTGAATTCACATAGACTACACATAAATCGTTTTTCTACAGTATGTCTTTCTTCATGTACTCTTAAATACCTTCCTATATTAGTTTTATAATCACACAAAGGGCACTGAAGTGATTTTTCTGTATGTGTTCTTTCATGTAGTTTTAATGGATACTTGGTATAGGATGTGAATTCACAAACACTGCACTTCAAAGGTACACGTGAACTGTAGTATACAGGTTTTTTCCCTAAATGATTTTTTTTGGTATGCTTTCTTTCGTGTTTTTTTAAATACCCTCTGCCTGTAGTCTTGAATTCACATAAAGGACACTGAAAGGGCTTTTCTCCTGTATGTGCTCTTTCATGCGTTTTTAAATAATCTTTGTTAGCAGTTTTGAAATCACATAAGCTGCACTGAAAAGGTTTTTCCCCTGTATGAGTTCTTTCATGTTTTTTTATACTAGTTTTCGTGATACTCTTAAAATTACAAGTATTGCACTGAAATGGTTTTTCACCTAAATGTGCACTTTCGTGTATTTTTAAACGAGGCCCACTAGCTGTTTTGAAATCGCACATAGTACAGTGGAATGGTTTTTCTCCTGTATGTATTCTTTCATGTGTCAAGAAATATGTCTTATGCACAGTCTTGAATTCACATGAACTGCATTTATAAACTTTTTGTCCTCTATGATAATCTTTGTAAAAAGTTTTTTTCATAATGCTTTATAAGATTTTTACACACAAAAATTTTTATATGACTTTGAAAAATGTTTGCAATATCAAATACATAAATTGCTAGATGAAGAGATTGACTTTGCTACAAGTCAGTTTTCACGGTATGGATATTTTATTTTTTTACAAAATATCAAAAATATTGATAAAATGATTTAACAAACCTTTTCTATGGCTGCTATGATTTAAATGTTTGTTACCTTGAAAGTAATCTTTACATTATAAGAAGGCATTCTGTATAATTTTTTACAAATGTACATTCTAAAAAGAATTTTAAAAATATAATTAACTGTAGTTATTGAAATAAGCAAACAGTTTATACTTTGTGGCTAATTATGAATCAAAATAATTGCCAAAATTATAATGAACAGAAATATCTTTTTACTGTTTTGTTTTTTAATAATTTCTTAATTAGAACTTTTTCTTTGAGGAATAATTAATATCAAATAAATATATGTTCTCTATGCAAATGACGTTCTTCTAAGATAATACATCTATGATCAGCAAAGGAAAGAAATATATTTGAAAAAGAAATCCATAGAATTTGCATTTTTCAAATAATTATCTCTCTAAATAAAAAAATAACAACAAAAAACAAGATCATATTTAATAAATATCACATCTTGCTGTGAATGTAAACTCATCTAAGTCAAAAATGTCATCTCATAATAGCCATGATTATTAAAAAAATCATTTAAGTTAATTTCGCCTTTATGATATCCATGGTTCTTAATTTTATAAGCTGTAGATTAAAAATAATTAACTGTCTTATTTTTCAAGCATACTTTTTTTGTCAAGGAATAATTTTTGATTATAAGCGTTATGCTACTTAGACCCATATACAATTTTCTAGGAAAAAATACATTACAATTTTATAATCACTTTCATCAACATTTGGAGTACAAATATTCACTGTCATTATCTTCAATCTTCATGTATAATAACACTGAAATGTATCTTCTTTTTCAAATCTTGAATCTACATAAATTAAAAAAAAATATTAATCACATTGCTTTAGATATATAATGTGAAAAGAATGGATATTGGTTAATCAACTAACAGAAAAAAGATATATTTATATAATATAATAATGAAAATATTCATTCTTGCTTTTAGTTTTTGTAATACAAGTTTATTCAAAAACACTGCATTTTTATAAATAAAATTTACTTAAAAATTCTATTGCAGAATTGATAACTTATGAACTATATGACTTTCTTTTTTTTTTCCAAATATTAATTTTTCAATTTGTTTTACAAAAAAATTTTTAATACAGAAATATTTATTTGAAATAAAATGCAAAGAAACTCACAAGCATACCACTCAAATAAAACTTAACCCTTTATTTACTGAGGGTTTAGAGTTAAAAAGTGCCATTATTTATTATTATATATGATGCCCATATATGATGTTTGTAGCTGGCTACATGTGACTGTAGACATAAATATGTATGAAACTAAAGATTTCATTAAAAAAGAAAACTTCAAAGTATAATTTATTATATTTCAACAATTTTATTAAGAATGTACAATGTTACAAGATGTAAATGGGAATAATTAATTACAAGTCTTGGTTATATGTAGTAAAAAGTGTATACAATCTATACCATGTAATCAATAAATTGAAATATGTCAATAATCGGATTAAGACATAACATGTTATCATTATCTACTGCCACCACGCATGTAGACTGATCAATTATTCACTTTATTTTTCCAAATTTCTCTCACATACAGAAAATAATTCATTGGTTTTCATTAGCAGAACTAAACTTAAAAATTGTAAATTAGAAATATATATAATAATAATAATTATACATAAAAAGCCTTTTCTGCACATGGTTTTGTGCCTTTTACAAATATTCAGCAACTATTTCAACATTAACCAATTATTGCAGATAAAATACCATCTAATTTTCTATAATGAAAGTAAAATAACATCAATAACAAAATAAAATGTCAGTAATATAACTGACTGTATAACAATACACATAATAAAAAATGCACTATAGGGCATTTCAAATATACACCTTATATAATTTTCCATTCATTTTTAATTGATTAATTATTAACTGAATTTATTGAAGTTTTATAATTATTCTAAGAGTTATTTAAGTTATGCTTAATATGGCTTTAGATCTTTAATGCAATTTTATATCTATATGTTAAATAGTGAATGTATTTAGCAGATTTATAATTACATTATGTTCTTTGGTTCTTACCTTTAAGTGTTCCCTGTATGACTGTAGTAAATCATATTGCAACTGTCAAAATTAATTTCATATTAGTCCTTTTCTATATTTTATATTATCTCTTAATTTATCTACCCAATGCTAAACCTAGGGCATAACATAAAACAATTATCTGATGCAAATACTTTAGTACTAAAGTTTCTATCATCCAGACCATCAAAGCTCTGGCCATATGGTATGATAAACTAATTCCCAATTTGTAGAATTAAACATTGATGAATGAACTATAAAAATAACCCTGCCCTTTACAATATCCTCATATCTATATAAATTAACCATTATTGCTCATGAACTACCTGAGGATCACAAAAATTCTGACTATGAAAGTAAACAAGAGAAAATATAAATAGGTAAGTTTTAATCCATTTACCTTAAAGGTTTTACTGGGATTATTTAGAAATCTCTCAAAACA
Organism: Epiperipatus broadwayi; assembly: GCA_028023455.1. Lineage (NCBI taxonomy): Eukaryota > Metazoa > Onychophora > Udeonychophora > Euonychophora > Peripatidae > Epiperipatus > Epiperipatus broadwayi. The sequence continues at coordinate 25,971 of JAQFVV010013650.1, read as the reverse complement.
CAATGCTATAAATCAATTCACATAAATATATTAGCAATTCACAGCTCAGATAGCAGGAGGAATAAGACATCAACACATTCTTTTTTAGAAAGTATTACTTTTTTAACAAATATTTAATAAAATTAATTAGTAAATAATGAACTCAGAAAAATATGATAATCTGACAATTCTAAATGTAACACATTCTATTTATGAAATATATTTCTTATTGCTTAATTAACATTAACATTGAATGAAATATTCGATTATAACAAAGATTAAATCTAAAAACATTTCACAATAAAATAAAAAATTTAGGTTTAGCTAAAATCTTTTTCTGCCCTTTTTGATAATTAAATCTGAAAACTCATTTCACAATAAAAAATTTAAAAAAATAAGACTAGCTAAAACCTTCTTACTTTTCTCTTTTGAAAATGGGTGTCCTATACATTTTAATCTTTTGACAGGGACAATAAGATTTAAAACAAAAACTAAAAAAAAAAAATATTGTCATTAATTAATATTTATACTAAAACTAATGATATATAAATAAAAATGTAAATAAAGATGTACACATCAATTGTATATTATTTTACATCATGGTTGCATTTTAGTGCTTCTTGTGTAATTATAATTTTAAGTTTCTTTTTAGTTTGACTTTAAAATTATAATAACAATTTTCAAAGAAAATTAACACAGAGTGTTTGTCCATTATTTCCATTAAACATTACCCTATTAATTTCTTTTTGTAGCTTCCAAGTTATCAATTTGCAATGATAACAGCAATTTCCAGGATAGGGTAGCACAAGTTAAATCTAGTCATTATTTCCATTAAAAGTTCTTCATTGAAATTCCTTTTGTTAGCTTTAAGTTTTCAGTTTAAAATGAATATATAAATTTCCAGATTAACACAGATTATTAGGACATATTAGTATAAGCTGATCCATTCATGATTCTGCTTTAATACTCAAAACATGCAGTTAAGTTTCTCCCAAAAGTATTCTACTTTTTTCAGTTCAACAGGTTAAATTGTTGGACTAGTGAGCTTCAACTTTTCACTAAAGCTTAGCACATCATTTTCTCTAACTAAATTTCAAAACTCAACTTATTACTATTCTCTTCTCCACAGCTAAACTCCTAATGCTGTTCTATTCTCAAAATCCAGATCAAGGCTGCTCTCTTCTCAGCACCTGGACAAAGACTGACTTACAAATTAGATATTTGATCTGTCCACCTAACTTATTTTTTAAGCAATTTGGTTATCAATCCAATGACATACAATCTCAGAAATGACAGCATTAAGCCTTGACAAATTCTCCTTTTCAAATACATTTCCCTCTTTTTAATTAAAAATTCCAATTATACACTACTTATTAAAAAGAGGCTACAGAAAGGAGTTTACTATTAACTGAACAGACTATTTGATTTCTCTTAGAGGCCTTAAAGAAACCGAGCAGGACTAATTCTTACTGTCCACTCCATATGTTCTTGTCATTGCAGCTGTTATCACTATGTGATTATGCATATAGTATATGAACATGGATGGGCTGTTCACCAATATGCATTAGCCAGCAAGGTAAGTTTATTGGCTTTTTACCTCTGAGTTTAAGATCAAGAAACACCATGGTTTTTCTTCTCAGTTGCCTGATATGGCAGAATGAATTTATGTGTAAATGATAAATATTTTTCTACTAGATATATACAATCATGACAGACAAAAATAAATCATGGCCCTTATTCCCAGGAAACTGCCAAGTCACCAACCAAGGCAGCAGTTAGTGGCTGAAGGCAGAGGGTGCTAAGAATCCTGATTGTGGATCCAGGCTGCCATTTGATGATGACTTTTTATTTGGATACTTACAATTGCAATCACTTCAAGTGAAGGAAGATTGCAAGAATTCTAAGAACTGTCTTATATTAAATGAAACATTATTGGAATTTGTGAAGTTAGGAGGTGAAGAGACAATTGATTTAAAAAGTGGACATGTACTCTACTATAAATGCACAAGTATTGGAAATACAAATGGAATAGGATTCATTATAAATAAAAAGTGGAAGAACAACATTGTGGAGATTCATGGTGTATCGGATAGAGTGGGAAGATTAGTTATACAACTTAATAGCAGATACCAGATGCAGATAATCCAGGTTTATGCCCCAACAAGTTCTCATAGTGATGAAGTAGTAGAAGATTTTTATATGGAAGGCTTTTGATCAGAGTAAACATTTTAAAATTGTTATGGAAGACTTTAATGCTCAATGGCAAACAAATGAAAGATGAAAGTGCTGTAGGTAATTTTGGTTGTGGTAATAGAAATGAGAGGACATAGACTTGTGGAGTTTGCAGAAAAATAAGAAGTTTATATTATAAATTCTTTTTTTGAAAAAATGTTAAAAGGAAATGGACATGGATACATCCAAATGAAGATACAGCAGAATTGGGTTATATTTTAATTAACAGAAAATACATATTTCAAGATTGTAACATTCTTAACAACTTTAACACAGAAAGTAATCATCGATTAGTAAGATGTAAGATACATGTCAATGCAAAACTAGAGCGACAAAAATTATTAAGAAAAACAATATTTACAGTTGATATTCTTAATCTTCAGAAACATTCTAATGAAATTAAATTAGAACTTACAAATCAGTTTCAAGTATTAGTAGATTTTGAACATGATTCAGATTTTAATGAAATTAATAAGAAAATAACTGATACATTTTTAAAAACTGCTACAAAGATTGCTGGTATAAAAAAGCAGCAATTGACCAATAAAATTTCTACTGAGACTAGAGGATTTATGAAGAAAAAAACGAATATGAACATATACAAAAATGATGCATTGAAAAGGATTGAATATCTTGAATTTTGTAAAATGGTGCAGAAAAGAATTGAAAATGATATAAGAAAGTATAACTGTGAACTAGTAAGGAAAGCTGTAGAAGACAATAAAAGTCTCAAGAGTGTAAAACAACATTTTGGTATTGGTAGGAAATTTATATCTGCAATAAGAAAAAATGATGGAATTATTACTCAAAAGAGAGATGATATCATGGAATGGGTAGAAGACTTCTATCAAGAATTATATAGTAATAAAGAATAAGTACCTCCTATATCTATTATATCTTCCAAATTACCCAGAATTTTAAATGAAGAAGTGAGACATGTAATTAAGATAATGATGGAATTATAATTCATATATTAAAAGAAGCAGGTGAAGAAATAGAAATTTTTTTACCAAAGTTATATACCAAATGTTTAAATGATAAAGATGTAGCAGATGATTGGAAGAATGCAGTATTAATAGTAATATTTAAAAAAGATGATAAAAAAAGATAATAGAAATTCCAGACTTATCAGCCTTTTATGAGTTTTATACAAAATTTTTACCAATATAATTATAACTCGTCTCCTGAGATCATTGGATTTCCACGAACCAAGAGAACAAGCTGGATAGTTTTAGTACAGTAGATCCTATCCAGGCATTGAGAAAGTTATAGAAAGGACAAATGAATATGAGTTGTCATTATGCCTTGGATTTGTGTATAATGAAAAGGCATTTGATTCTATAAACATTTCTTCAGTGATTAAAGCATTGTATTATCAAGATATAGATCCAGGATGTTGTCATATTTTACAGAATATTTATCAAAATGCAACAGCAACAATTAGATTTCATAATGAGACTAGGAAAGTCAATATTGAGAAGGTGTAAGACAAGGTGACTCCATATCTCCAAAACTTTTTACAACAGTGCTGCAAGAAGTTTTTTGTGGATTAAAATGGGAAGCTAAAAGAATGAAAGTAAATGGAGATTATTTAAGTCATTTAGATTTTGCAGATGATGTAGTTGTTTTTGAAAATAATGCTTTAGAACTGCAGTAAATGTTGCAGGAGTTATCAGATGAAAGTAGAGCTAAAGACAAATGTTAAAAAGACTAAAGTACTGTTTAGTGGATTTTCTCAAAATATGAAAATAAAGATTGATTATGATGAGTTAGAAGAAGTTTTAGATAAAAGCTGAGCATGATCAATACCTGACTATATAACCTGTTCACCAAAAAAATTTAAGAGAATACCCACAAAGTAGTCTATAACATACCTTGTTTCTATCCAAAAGCATTGTCTCATCATGTGTTAATATGACTGGGAGAATTATTAGACAAATAAAATAAATAAATTCATTACATGTTTAGCCTAATTTGCAAATTAATAAATTCATGTGTATTGGTCTAATCTGCAAGTTATTATATTAAAAAATAATACTGAGCTTGTGTAAAATTTGAAACATTCTATTGTAAAAATTGAATTTAACTGTGTACTTTACCCTGGAAATAAGTGTTAACAGATAAGAATACATGAAGAAAACCAACATTGAAAAGCTGAAAATTACAACTACCAAAGAATGCAAAATAAATAAATCCATGGTAAAAAGGTATTTTACTGTGTCCATTTACCTCTACGTTTATAGATAATTTTTAAATTAAGTAATAAATGGTAATAATTATTTTTTTCATGTATAGAAACTTTTCATTTTTATAAAAATGAAAGTTTTAGCCCACCTAAATTCTTTATCGTAAAATTTTGTTTAATAAAGTTATTCAAGGAGAAATAATTGTGTTTAGAGATGAATTAATTTTATGAATAAGTCAACAAGCTAAAATTATTAGCTATAAAATTGTTTTTGATAAAATGTATTTAATTTGGAACTGACATGTGATTATAACTTTTTTTAATTTGTTTAATAATTTATTGGGAATTATTAAATAATTGTTGGACAAAAAGTTATGTTTTATTAATTAATAATGTGTGACCTGACTTCATTACAATAGATTTAGGGATTTGTAAATTATTCCAGTAAAAGTATTTGAACTATAGTAAGCTTGTATATTTCTCTTGTTCACAGTCAATCCCCAAGGTTTTCATGATATTAAACTAGTTATTTCTACAGAAAGAATGGTTAATCGATTTATGTGAGGGTTTGTTTGTGTTTTGATACCCATTCTCTGGATGATGCAAGTTCAAGATCACCTTTAAAGTCCATTCACAGCATTTTTTTGGAAATCAAGTTATAGTGGGCCCATATACTTATAATGGCAAGAGCATTGATGATGATCATGTGTACCAGAATCCCAGCAGTTTTTTTATATTTTAGCACTTAAGTGCATCCAATTGTTATATATCACACCTTAAGGTTGGTAGTGGTTAAGTAATTAGCCTTCCTCTTGTTATTTAAACTTAAATCCGGTCACAATGATTGTTGGTTATTCATTCAATGCTGGTAATATTGCAGCTTATTATAAAGGGTAATGCTGTGTAATTTGTTAATTGTTTTAACTTTTCATTCCAGTGCTGATTCTTCTATTCACTGCATTCATTTTATTAATCATGTAATGAAGATCTCATCTTCCTTTTAAATTCTTTACATATTCTCCTTCCTTAAAGATTTGCTTATTTATCAGTTTTATTTAATAGGGACAGTGATGTTGTTCTTTCTCCCAATTTCATTCCTTTCTTTAATCACCATTACAAATGACAACAAAGCTATGGCCCAATAATAATCAAGTTCTTGTGGTTACTATACAAGATGACTCACATAATTTGAAACTCAAACATCAATACACCTGAGGAAAAAAACTATTTTGTTGCAGTTATTCTTGATCCAGTTGTTGAATACGTAAGCAGTTTTGTACCCTAAAGTAAGACTCATGTCACTACAAGTAAAGAAAATATTTCTAATAGATTTAAAGAAAACTGTGTGCTGTTTTATCTAGAAGCTGATCACCATCCGAACCACATCATGTTACCAGTTCACTAGAAAAAATGTAAGAAAATACCCCTGAAGTAATCTGCAATAAGCCTTGTTTCTTTACAAAAAGCATTTTCTCAGTGTGTTAGGTTGACCAGAATTATAACACTGAAAAAAAAAATTAATTCATGTGCTTTAGCCTAACATGCAAATTTGTACATTCATGAGGATTATCCTAACTTGCAAGCTATTACATTGAAAAATGGATATATATTCAGTCTATGTGAAACCTGAAAATAGTCTATTATAAAACTGACGAAATTTAACTGTGTGCATTAACCTAGAAGGACGTGCTAATGGAGAAACCAACAAAAAAAACCACCATCAAAAAACTGAAAATTATAACCACCAAAGAATGCAAAAAAAAAAATCCATAATAAAAAGTAATTTTAATGTGCACATTTACCTCACACTTATATATAATTCTTAAATTAAGTAATAGTTGGTAATAATAATTTTACTATTTTTTTACTGGAATATTTATTTTCCCTCCAAAATAAAATTGTATAAAACCATTTCATATTTATAAAGAGGATTTTTTATTTAAATTTTTTAATCTTTGTAAAATTTGGTTTTAGTTTGCTATTCAAAGGGAAATAATTCTGTTTAAATTAGAAACAAATTAATTTAATGAGTAAGAGTCAACAATAAATTTCTATAGGAAATTATATTTTTTGACGAAATTTAATTTGGAAAATTCATATCACATCTTTTTTTAAATTTATAATAACTTATTAGTTAAATTACTAAATAATTGCAAAAAAAATATAGAATAGTGTTGATGTCTTTATTCCTACAGCTACCTGTTTATGAATTGGCAATGTGTGATTTGATGTCATTACATTAGCATTTTAGATTTGTACATTATTCCACTAAAGCTATTGTGATGTACAGTAAGTTTTCATATTTGTCTTGCTCATTCATAATTCCCAGAGTCCTTGGGATCTTGAGCTACTTCTAGAACAATAATGATAATTGATTTGTGGTTTTGGACAGCCAAATAGATCTTTAGTCTTCACTGCATTTTATTTTTTATTAGCAATTAAGTTATAGTAGGTCTATACACTCATCGTACCATATGGCCAGAGCATTGATGATCAACATGTATCAGGATCCCAGTAATCTTATGAGATATTTTAGTTCTTAAACAGGTGAACCCAATTGATTGTTGTATATCATGTCCTAAGTTTGGCATGACTAGGTAATTAGTGTTCGTCAAGATATTAAATCTTAAATTCAGTCTCAAGGAATGACTTTATTCATATCATGCTGGTGATACTGTAGCTTATTAGAATTATTATTGTGCTGTAGCTTATAGTTATTGTTTGCAGCTTATAAGTATAGATTAATATAATTACTTATTCTATGGTTATACTAATGCCGAGTCTTATGCTCCTTAAACTTATTGATCATGGAATTATGATGCCATGCTGCTTTCATATTTATTCCTTGGTTAATTGGATAGTGGAAATAATTAGCATTAAAATATGTCCATATGTTTCAAAATAACATTTTGAGTGTATAAATTTTACCACTTTTTATTTATGGATCTCAACGGGAATATTAACAGAAGAGTTATGCAGAGTTCAGACTACTTATCAAAATAGGTAAATATTAGAATAATAAGATTGAAAGCAAGACATAAGTGAAAGAATCAAGCAGATATCATGAAAGAATTAAGTATTGAATATAGTGCTAGAAAATGTAGATGATAATAAATGGACAGTTTTAAGTTTTAAATTGGATCCCAAGAGATTGTAAATGACCTAGGAAGTGACCATATGAGATACATGGGTGAAATAAGAAAGTTTTCTGGTATAATGTATAAAAGAGAGGCTATGAATTGAAGAAACTGGATTAAACTCGGAAAGACCTTCATCATACAGTGGATTGATAATGTTTAAAAATGGTATAATGAATAAAACTAAAATAAATCTTGCAATATTTTCAGCATTTTTACAATATGAACAATCATGTTTTTAATTCTAAACAGTTAAAAACAGATTGCACTGACATAAAGAAAACATAAAACAGATGAAGCATTTTCTATAAACAATAGATGCAGTGTTGAAGAGAAAATCTACTAATATTCACTAGATAGAGTATATTTTGGAACATACTCAAATGTATAATTTCATATCCTGGGAATTATTTTTTTTGTTTTGAATATAGCGATTGTCTTTGTCAAAAGTAATCAATATCAAAAGCACAGTATTGCCTTTAATTTTTATTAGAATAGAAAAATAAAAATAATTTTCAGACAAGTGATTCAGAGATGTGCCCTTTAAACTGCCTTTGCAGATGACAGACTTTCCCTCTCAATTATTTGACCCTGCAAAGATCATTGTTTAGATTTTTTTCATAATGTGGCAAAAGCAATAAATGAGATTAAAAGTGTAATAAATATGATTTTAAGATTTAACAAGGTTTCAATTAATTTTAAAATAGTAATTACTTATTTAAATATTTGGAGATATTTGACTGCTTTATAATTCTTTATTTTATGAATTTGCATTGGATTGCTGGTATTTAAATAATAATAAAAAAGATGCAGATATATTATCAAATTCCCCACTTCTTTTATTTTACTGTAATATCTTATATAAATGCAATTTATCCACTCTACTTTGAACACTTTTTAGCAAAAAATCTTTTATTGTGCATATATGCATACACAATCTTACATATTGACTATCCAGCAGTCTTCCCATGATATAATGAACATCATAAAATAAAATACATAACTATATAAATAATACCATAAAAAAATAAATAATAAAATTAATAAAAAAACATAAAATATAACCAAACTTAATAAAACTGAAATAAATATAATCAAACCCAAATAAAATAATCCAGTTAATATAAAATAAAACATACAATATAAATATAAATTATATGTGTATTCCTGCCTTATATATACATATTCATAAACAACTATGAATTTAAACATATTCATTTTTATTATTTTTAATAATCTCCTAATTACTAAATAAATACTAAATAATAATTACTAAATTAATGAATGAATTAAGAATGAACTGAGAATTATATGAAAATAAAATTATTTTTTTTATTAAGTTAATAAAATTAAAGTTTATGTTTGTAAGGAATAGCAGAAATTTGATGATTAAAAATTAAAATAATATATTTAAATTAATAAGTTGTTCATGAAAATGTATATAGACAGTCATGAATACATATATATAATTTATATTTATTTTATATTGTATATTTTATTTTATATTAACTGGATTACTTTAATTGGGTTTGATTATATCTATTTAAGTTTTATTATGTTTGGTTATATTTTTTGTTTTGTTATTAATTTTATTGTTTACATTTTTTATGATATTATTTATATAGTTATGTACTTTATTTTGTCCATTTTATCATAGCTCTGAAAAGGACAGCAGGACAGTCAAAATGTATGATTGTATATATATACAATAAAAGGTTTTTTTGCTAAAAAGTGTTAAAGTAGAATGGATAAATTGCATTTAAAAAAAAAAGATGTTACTTAAAGTAATAAGAGAGTAAGTAGGTCATCTTCAAATGTAGTGGCTATTCCAAGATACGCACCTGTAAAGATGTTATAATTTTTTCAGCATTTGGCAATGTAAATAATAAAACACAAATTGCAATAGACAGCTCTTTGAAGATTTAACACCACTTTAATTCATTGAAATTTTAAATTAGAAAGGATAATTGTTTATTTCTCTAATATTTTCAATTAAATACCCAAACAGTGAAATATGAACAAAGTACTTACAGATTAGACCTTCTGTGATCAAAGCTGATGACACAAACATGTAAATCAGTGAAGATCGAACTAAAATATAATTTACAATTTTCTAAAGAGGGAAAAAATAATTCTTTTACTGAATATCTAATGTTCCGATCAGCAGAAAGTTATTATTCAAAATGTTTTCACTGCTAATTTTATGATTTAAAGGGTTATGAAAAAAATGCTGGCATGTCTAATCGAAAATAAAGTGTATAAGTCACTTACTGTTCACATCAAGCTGGCGACAAGTCAATTTTACTGTTTAGCTATAATTGGTCTAAAGAGTATTTTTTAACGGACTCCTCCATGCCAGAAAATGATAAAAATTTGGAAATTACCCACTAGTGAAATCGATGCAGTCCACTATTTTCAAAAGTATGGAATCTTGCTCTCACAAAATGTTTGCATAAATGGGCATGATATGACCCTCAATCATTGGAGGTTGTAATAGTAAAATCGGCATTTGGAAGGGAACATGGTTCGAGGATTTTAAAATTACATTTGTCACAATGCTACAATTTATTTATAGCTGATTCCAACAATTAATATCCATTGACTGGGGAAAAGTGCTGCTGCATATGTATGATAAAACCATAATACACTGGAATAACTATCTGAAAAATTTGTGTCTCTACAATCCTTATCCCAAGAAAAATGTAAATTTAGAAACCCAAACAAAGTGGTTGAAATAGATGAGAGCCTTTTTTTTTGTAAACAAAAAATCAAGCCAGACAAATACTTCCAGAGCAGTGAATGTTTGGTGTTTCTACAATGAGACCTATGACAGTTTCATCGTGGGAATTGCAGAGAAAAGCAACAACTCTGATGGAATCAATGGAACAAAATGTAAAAGAGGGCTTGACAATTTATTGCGATTGCTGGAAATTGTATAAAACTGATGAACTGCAAGCTGTGAGATACATTTTCATGTGAACCATATTTACAACTTTGTGGTTTCGGAAATTAGTGTCCATCCCAGAATATACAAAGATTTTGCGATGAGCCACATGGCATAATAAAAAACGAGCCTTTATACATAAATTGATATGTTTACAAATAAAATTTGGTAAACACAATCTCAATATTGTATCAGATTTTGATTAAGCAATTCAAGTTATATTATATGGTAGCTTAGATATTAAATACCATCACCTATTACGTACCAGTGCATATAAATGGCACAAATTACGTGTTAAGCGCAAGCATACACAGTGAAGTAGAAAATATTATCAGAAACGATTTCTGTTAAAAATCTTACCCTGAAAGGCAAGAAATATTCTTATTTACGCATTATTCACGAGTTATTAGACATTATTTTTATGTATTTTGTACTTAAAATTATGGAATTAAATTATTTTTACACAAAACCGATTCTATATAGTATTTTTTTGTTTTTGGAGGCAATTTTAGATTGCATCTTTTCAAAAATATAATAATTTTTTTAGGGCAAACGGTTCATTTGAAATGATGGGATTACTTTGTGATCTGTCATATAAGACTAAATATTATAGTAAATCATACACAAATATTTCCATTGATTCTTCTTATATTATTTTTAAAGATTAAATCTTCATTTTCAATTTTTATTTTCTTGCCCGAATTAATTTCTATTCAAATGTTTAAAATGCTGCCATATATATTATTACGTGATTACTAAGTTAGATGCGATAGCTTGATAATATTTCAAGTAGAACTATTTGGATATAAATAAATTACAAATAATTAATTTCATGTCATTCCAAAATATATTTGAAGGATAGCTATTATTATTACGTTGCCACAGTTTAATTGTAAATTTTAAATGTTTACAACTGAAAATGCAATACCATATTACATGAGTAAAATAAATATACGTAAGGATTTACAAGAATCTTACCTTCTTTTTCAATAAGAAAAATGGCGGTAACCCCCCCCCCTCATTTTAACATTTTTTTTTCAGCGCCACCTATTAGGATTGCTACGTTTTCGAAGAAATCAAATTGACATATTGTATTTTATCATGTATCGTTAAAGGCGCAACATGGATAGATAGAAGAAAGTACAAAATATTAATCTTAATTGACCAATATACTTAGCCTTGGGTTGGCGTATTTAACAACTTACCATAAATTTGTTTACACATTAATGTGATCTATCGATATTTCAATAATCTTTTAGATTTAAGTTATTTAAAAACCTAAGCATTATAAATTAAAAATCTTTAAACATTTATGTTTTTTTATTACTATTTTTTGTAAAAAAATATAAATTGTGTAAATTTGCATCCACTCCCCTCCCAATGATTGAATTTTGTTCACATTTATTTAGTCATGTATCTAAGTGTCCTCTATTTTTACTTTTTTTGCATTTGAAACTATTCCATCAGTCTTCTCTGGTACCCCCCCCCCCCTCACGTATTAATATATACAGATAGTCATTTCTAATATTATTTTGTAAATCGACCTTAACATATATATATTTTTTAAAAAGGTGTTTATACTGGAAAGTAAATTTATATATAAAACTAGAAGCAATATATTTCAAAATTAAAAAGATTTTAATATGTGGCATTTAATAGAATATCACACTCCTATGCATTTATTTAATTTTTGTATTATGATAAACTCTAACAATACTTGATACAAGTTACCGTGGTTTTTAAAACCCATAAGACCCCATTAGTTTCAAAAATTAACTTTAATCATGTATAAGCAAAATATGCTTTTATTTTTATAATGACAAAATATGATTTGATATAATAACACATGAATATTGATTGGTTAAACCAAATAGTGTATTCCTACTGGGATCAAATAATGCACATACATATTAACTTATTGTCGTTGGTAAATACTGCTAAAAAAAATTCACATTAAATAAATACTAATTTTGATTTTAGATACAATATTTATTAAACAAAAATGTTTTCAATTTTTTTTTTTGCTTACTGTATGTACAATAAGAAAGAAATAAACTGTAACATTGAACAATGATTTATAATAATAATAAAAATGAAACGTTTTGGAATACATTTGTGATTTTCATTATATCAATTCTTCTATAGATATGGAGCCTGCATAACAGATAAGTACCCATACCTTTTATCTTTAATTATCAGTGAATTCTTGTACTTGTAAAAATAAGATAAGGATACCCCTCCCTCCACCAAGATGATTCTAATTTTTAGAATAGATAAGCTCTAAATTTTAGTTTACATAAATACATTTTGAAATATGAAGTACATTCACCCTTTTATGTTCATTATATTATAAATAAGATAGACGCTTGTAAAAGATTATAAAATGAAAATTTTGCATTGCACATAAAAAGTTAACTATATCACAAAATAAAAAAAGAATTTACATGTGACAAACATTTTACATGTAATAAAACATTTTGTTATGTGCTTCACTCATTTGAGTTGCATTTGCTTGATGTCTTAAGAGTCTCCTTCTATTACATTGTTATAGGTCAATCTCCTTGAGTTGAAGATAACTATCTAATAGCCTGGAGCCTTTTTGACTTAATAGTGGAATATATTAAATTCTTTGGGTTTTGGTATACAAAACTGTAACATATATTTATCATTTGTTTAATTACTTGTATAAATTGTAAATATTTATTTTGTTAATAAAGTTTTTTTTTAATAACAAATAATAGTAAATATAGTGGATTGGAAAAGTTACGGTACTTTTTTAATAAAAAATAAAAGTAAATTTTACCTTTTTTTGGACAGTAATTAATCAGACATTGCGTTTTGGGGGGGAAAGTAAATTAGATTGCAATTTACCCACTAAAGTTAATAATTATAACAAACTATTAAAATGAAATCTGACTCCGATGTCTGGAAATTGTCAATTTTCAGAGATCAAAGCAGCTATCTTCCTTGTTTCGGAAGATTTCTCCGATACATTAATTCATTGAGATTTTCGAAATAGTGCTGTCCCGCACCCTAAAATCAATTTGTGAGGGTTACACAGTCCTGATGGAACAGTGACGACACTGTTAGGTCAGTTCACATAAAAAAAAATTGGACCTGAAAAGTTAAATTATTTAGACACAATGTAATCAACACACCCTCACATGATACTGTAGCAAAAATAGACAAGTCAGCATTATGATAAAGTGCATAACACAAGCAACTATGGCAACCAATGAAGGCATTTTTCTGTGCTTTTAGCATAGTAAAAAGCCACAGCAATAACCAGCAGCCGAATTAACAAACTCCATGTTTTATCGTAGAAAGAAGGCTATCTGCTTGGCTGTGGCCACAGAAATGGCATATTTCTAGCAATTTAACTAGAAATAGCACCATCAAGTGGCTGACACGATTGAACAGAACACTACCAAAATTATCTGTACTTATTATTTTTTAAATTACTACAAACAGTATAATAGTTTAATTATAATTTGAGGTAAATAATATTCGTTTTTAAAATAAGATGCAAACTTATTCTTTAGTATTTTATATAGTGCCATAGCATATATATGTGAATCTAAAAGTAACTAGTTCTTTTCCTCCTTATTAATTAATTATTCAGCAGTAGACTGAAACTCAAATCTTGGTTACCAGTTTGAATTTGCATTATCTTATTTATTTGCTCTCACCATTAATATAACAGCCACCGTAGATCTGTATGTATTCATCATCTCTGCTAGACTATTAACTTATAAGATTAGCAAACCATGAACAACCAGATGGGTATATTACATGATTACAGACATGGTTTATTAACTGCACATACTATTATTTTAATATGTTAAGATGAGGCTGCTGCATTGATAATAGTCTCATTCACTATTGTAATAGTCAGAAAACGTGTGACTCGTAAACATAGTGCAGAATTCGACCACCACACAGAACAGCAGCACCATCGAGGTAGCGAAGCCACACGTGTTACTGAGTTCGAACATAGTTTATCGATTCCACAATACAATCCACGAAACAATGCATCTGATGCGACATTAGTAAATATTTCCTTAGGCACGGTGGTCAGGGATATGCAAGAGATTCATGATTTTATTCTCGAGTTAGCCAATAATCAAACTAATATTAATTAAACATTCATATTTACATAATCGAGGAAATATTATATAGAATGGGTATCGAATAAATGAAACGTAACTGCAGATGTATAGTTTAAAGTTATTTATTAATACATTTTAATAAAATCATTGACTAATAATATTTTAGGGATTCAAAGCTTCAGTAGCGGGATTTGCAACATGAGTATATTTTAAAGATTACATTATTTATTTGTTTACAAAAGGAATTCATTTATTTGAGGGCGTAATCTAAATACCTAAAATTCTCGAGTAAGTATTTCTAATGCATGCCTGGAGGGATTTATACCTTTGCAATGCAAGAGTCTAAAGTATGGGTTATAAGAGTAACGGCAGACATATATTTATTTAATTAAAATATTTATTTGTAACTAAGGACAAACATTTATTTGAGAGTGAATTACGAAGATAATGCAGAGGCGGAATGATATATAAAATAATAAAATTAAGTAAAGGAACACATACACTTTAGAAAGGCGATATGGAATGGCAGTATATCGAAACTGCAATGCTGCGAATGGGTTTATAAGAATGTCGGGCTGGTCTCTGTCTCGGCCCGACGAAGTAAGGTGTCACATAAGCATAACCAGGGACAAGTGGTCCGTGTCGCAGTTTTGCCAGCTGGCTGCATGATGTTGTCAAGTCCTATGGGAGCACCCATTATGCCCGCTTGTATAGGACGACTGGGGTTAATTTCAACCCTGAAGAATCCGGAAATTTCATGGCGGAATGGGTCTTCGTGTCTCTAAAACGTAACACATGTATACTGTATAAACAATTATGATGAGATTTAAATAGATTTCTGACTCGGCCCTACATTACCAACATTTACTCAAGAACTCTGGCGACTCTCAAAGAAATGTGATTTTCTAGAATTATTCATTAGATTTAATAAATACAAAACATATATAAACTGGGAGTTATTACAACTGATATGCCAGCCATTTGCGAAGTAGTAGATCCTGCATTACAATAAATGATGCACTGAATGCGTGTCGATTTATATGAAAGTGAAGTTATTAAGGAAATAAGAATGTCGGGCTGGTCTCTGCCTCGGCCCAACGAAGTACATATTAATGAAAATGTGACACGCATTCACTGTTTCAAACGATGATAGATTTAAACTTTGAAAATAG
The DNA here is from genome assembly GCA_028023455.1 of Epiperipatus broadwayi. Taxonomy (NCBI): domain Eukaryota; kingdom Metazoa; phylum Onychophora; class Udeonychophora; order Euonychophora; family Peripatidae; genus Epiperipatus; species Epiperipatus broadwayi. Next base: position 10,213 of record JAQFVV010013650.1, on the reverse strand, counting down.
AGACAATTGTGAGCATGCAATAATTAAATAATAAATATAGATACAATGTAGATTTTAAAAATACGCACCCAAGATAGAGTGAGGTAAGCTAGATTAGTAGAGAAATTTACACATTAAGTTAATTATTCAGTTTAGTTATACATATGGTAGTTTTTACATTTTATAATTTAGATAAGTAGTATGAAGAAGAGCTATAGCATATTATTAGAGTACTTTAGAATTTGAACACAGACAGGTACCTGTAATATAAGAAGTTTTCTGATTCCATTAGTTTAGCAGCAAAAAGTTCACGAGTGGCAAGTCTTTCTTGTATTTAGATATTTCATTTAATTTCACAGCAGCAGCAGCTTTCTCATTTATTTCAGGCAGCAGATCTTCATGGTGAATTTATGACGGGCAATGGAAAGTTCGGCATCCGATAGGCCATCTCCCGATGGAGAATAATCTAGGTGCTTTACTCGGTCATACCTTGGCAGGAACAAATTATTTTTATTATTTTTGGAGACTCAGTGATCGAGAGCAAAGCTAAAGTTTTAAGTGAATGTCTCCAGCAAGTCTAAGATGGCCTCTCTTTTTTTATCTTGATCTTTCACATTTTTGTTAAGATATTTTAGGTTCTACTTAATCTGCCCTGAGGATAATCAATACATTTTGTTGGTTTTTAATTAAAGAAAGCTGCCGTTCTATTGTTTACTTTTTACATTTACTAATTACATTTTGGGGAATTTTTCTTTAATTAATCTATTATCTATCACTGACCGATGCTTTTAAATTTCAATAACAAAAAGGAAACATAAGATTATTTTAACGTTTAATTAAATATTACATCAGATTTTTTTAGAATTATTATTAAACGAACTTTAAACAAAGCAATAAATACGAACTTTATAATCCAAAATAAATGATTAAAATTATATAACTAAAAGAAATCTAAATGATATTATTTTATCCCCATTTATTGCCTTTAATTTGAGATCGAAATGTGTGCGTGTTTATGCTGAATTCTACATATATTTATACATTTTTAATATTGCTACACACACAATTCGATACCAAAAAGTTTAAATTTGGGAGGGATAGACCGGTCAGTGAGAGACAACAGAAAAAGGTGAAACTTAAGATTCGAATACGAATCTTACTGTTTCACTATGGAACTGCCTGCATGTTTTGAATACACATTTAATGCTATATAATCATTGCCATTTTGTTACTCTAATTGATGTTATTTTGTTATTGTTTTAATAAACATGTTTAAAATACAAAACTTGTTTCATATTTTTCTTGCTCATAGTTCTAGTTCAGTCCAATCGACATCTGATTCTAATCATTAATAATTTATATGTTGAACATACATTGTTTTAGTTACTATAATTAGTATGTTAAGTGGTCTGTTCCACCCATTGAGTTAAATTAGCTATCCCTTGAGTCTCATGTTTCTCCCAGTTAATCCAGCTTGCAGGTTAAATTGAGAGTGACTTTAGAAACGTCACTCATAAGTTGTTAAAATCATGAAGCACTAGCAAATGAACTAAAGTTTGGTTGGATTAGAGATCTCACCACCTCACTCCGGTCAGTTTTAGTATACTTTGCTGGACTCTGGATTTTGATGCGTGAGTGTACAAATCTGACTGTTACATTATATAAAAGTAAACATATAGTAAGCCTGTTCTTAATTTCATATTTTAAACCAATACAATATTCTTCTAGTCTAAATGTGTATACAATAATAAATTATTGGTAGAATATATGATTATATAACTATTTTAATAGTATAAGAAAAATATTTTTATGACAATGAAAAATGCATAAATTACTACATACTGTTTTTTAAAGGCAATATTTATTAAAATGTGAAATCTTTTTACTTCATGTTACCTATGAATATCTTTGGTTAAGTTCCAGAAAATGACTTGTTTTCATAAACAGAAACTATGATTCAGAAAATAATTGTCATCAAAAATAACAAATGAAAATGTAAATTAGTAATCTTGACTATTACAATTCTATTGTTATTACTGTTTACATTTTGATAAACTCAATTTTTTTTTCAGAAACTTGATTTAATAAAAAAATTTCCCTGCATATATATATGTTTTCATTCCCCACATATGTATTCTTTAATTAGAAAGAAAAAAAAATTATTTTACATATATAGATTTATATGTGCAAGTAATATATGTAGCTTATAGGTAATGGATTCGTAAACCATAATAAATATAAGGTTGTAAGAAGTCATATTTGGCATATTGATCTATTAGTTTTGTTAAATAATGTTATATTATTTGGCTATATTTTATTAAATAAAGCAGACAGACTTGACAGAAATAAGAAAGGTGTGAAAAATGATTAGTAGATAAACTAAGCACACGTGTAAAAGGGTGTGAAAGAATGAGTGCAGCTATTTTTAAACAGAGACAATTTTTTACATATATTTCTATGTTCTATAGATTATGAACTGTTTTTTTATATGTAATCTGTATCTTAGATTAACTTAAGAAAGGAGAAAATGCTTTGATGGAATAAATATAATTAAGTCTTATTAATGACTTGAGGACCATAAGCTTGTGAAACGGTGATCTTTATCTTAAGATAATAGGATTTGCAGGTGGCCTTTTGGTCAAAAATTCAAAATATAAAAATGAGTGAAACAATATTTAGAGGTCAGTTTTTATTACTGTTGAAAGAAAAAGGGATGTAGTCATTCAGATACAGTTTTTTGAGAGATTCAGCTTAATAATTTTGAGAAAAAGGATGACTTAACAATATGTGGTAAATGACAGTTGTTAAAGTTGTCTTAAAGTTAAAGGAAATATGCAATCATTTTAAACTAGAAAGAGATGAACAGTTTTCTTTTTTTTTAAGAGTATGAGCTATTGATTTTTTTTTCTCCCTTTAAAAATTGATGAAAAGGAAAATTACTCTTGTTTTAAAGTCACCAGAGAGGAAGATGTGTGTATATATAAAGCAGCTCACAGCAGGGTTGATATAAAGAAATGGAACAAAATTAAATTTCTTAGAGGAAGTTATAGAAAATTCTATAAAAATGGCATTAATATATTTTTGGGGTGTGTATAATACAATAAATTTGCTGTGCTAAACCCACTGTTTCTGCTCCTTGAAATTTGACATAATGGGTTAAATCACTAGTCTATCCATGAACTTATACAAAAGTCCTTTATAACCAAAGAATGGCCAAATTTAAAACCCGCCACAGATGTCATCTGATCATCATCTTTAACAAGAGAAGAAAAAAATGTATAAAAGCCATATACAGCCAAGTTTGATTAAGCTATAAATCAATTTTTTTTAAGTTTTCCTCACATTTATCTAAAATGTCTACAATGATTTTTTTTGAAATGGTGGAAACAAGCAAGTCAAACAATTCATATTTATCTTAAAGTATCTGCAACAATTCTTTCTAAAATGGTAAAACAAGCAAGTCAACCAATTAATATTTATCTAGAAGTATCTGCAAGAACTTTTATTTTTAAATGGTAGAAACAAGCAAATCAACCTGTGGAAGCTATAAGTTAGACAAGCGGTCTGAAAATTCAAACCTGGGACATTCATAAGAAGTGAAAATGATCAAGTAACTTTGAACTTTCATTAACAAATCTTTTATTCTTACTTATTAACAGTAAACTTTAATTTATAAAGTCAAAGCATTTTATTTTTTTTCTTTTGATACAGAAAGCATTAAGAGTTTGTTTGTTGATTATGTTATTCTTAATAATACATGAATTACACACACATAATTTAAATTCATTAAACTTAATTTTTTCCATTATTTTGATTTTTTATATATATATTGTAATGCCAAAATGTCCTTTTTGTTATGTTTTTTTTTTTGTGTTAATTGAGCAACTTATTAATATATGCTTAATAATGTTTTCTTTTTATTTATTTCTGTATATTAAATTTGATATATTAAATTTGATATAATGTATTTTTTTTTAATTTGCAATAATATTTTTTATATATGTGATTTTATGTGATTTATGTATCCATCCCTAATATAAGGGAACACATTTTAACATAATATATATGTCCACATATCAGCGGATGTGTGAGTGTATAATTTCTTATACCATTCAGTGAAGAATAGGTTTTGCATAGTTAATTTAAATATAGTAAATTGAAGAGCAGGGCTTCACATATGTATGGAAGTGGAAAGAGAACACACACATTACATAAATGTAATTTGCTTTTATGACATATAATAAGTAGTGAAAATTTTGAATGAGCATTTATAGAATTTTTTTTTTCTAATGTCATTTTAAGTCAACTTATTTTAAAATATCAAAAATGCCGAACTTGTATATTAAGTTTATTTAGTTATGCGCATATACTTTTTGAAGATATTATTTAAAATCTTCGTATTGTATTAATTATAGCATCATTTAGCGCTCCGTTTCGAACCCCTAATTTATAAATAATGGCGACCCTTTGTGCTCGTTATTATATTGTCATTTAGTAAATAATTAATGTAAATATAAAATGTGGCTTATAAATCCAAACTTTCAACCTTTAATTATTATGTTACTAAAGATTAAACTAGCCTGGAGTGTAATCATAAGTATATTTTTCTTATTAAAGTATTCGTAAGTCCCTTAAATATACTTTCTCCCTTTAAAAGTTTATTAATTATACATAACTAAGAGATTGAACGGGATAAAGTAAAGTTTGTGTATATATATATTCCCGTCAGTAGCATAAATGTATTTCTCATGCTACAGAAGAGTTGGCTCTTTTAATTAAGCTGACAAAACTACTGTTCATTTAACGTATGGAATTTAATTTATAATATACTTTGGCTTGGCGGATGTGAAATTGATCAATATTTTATCATTGTGCTGTTTTTTTTATATATATATAAGATGGAGCCACTTTATTATTATATTTTACTTGTGCGTAGTGTATTAGTAAAATCTTTATAGCCAACTCTACCTCCATAATATGCAATCTTCGGCGTTGAACAGAAGCATTCTTGAAAACCCGTTCGATCTAAAGCTATCTGTGAGGCTTTATATGCCCATATTTAATATATAAATTTATCATAATCAGATGTATTATTAAACTTCACTCCAGACTTGGTTTGATTACATGTATAATAGCCACTTGAACTGATGATGAAAGGGCATAACTAATAAATGGAATGTAGTGATTTATTATATAGCATAAAATTAGCGCAATTAAATAATTAGCCACAAATTTATTTTGCTAAATGGCCTAACCTAGAGTAATGTCGTTTAGTAAATAAAATGCCTGTGTGCATTATCCAAAGCTAAGTAATGGGTTATATCAAGTATATATGAAATTGTCAATAAATATAATTCATCATATATCAGTTTCTGTCTCATTAAATCAATCCAATTCACTAATTGACCATAGCTATTCATTAGTAAAGCCCCTATTAATATATTAGATTTTATCTTTGGAATGTCTCTAGTTTTGAAAGAAGGGGGAAAAAATTAGCTTTTTTTTTAAAAAAAAAAACCCCCGATTGTCGTAAAAATTGAAAAAAAAAGATAGATTTTTAAATTTAGAATTGACTTATAGATTAATAAAATATTTTATGAATAATTATGAGGATTTCTATGCGATAATTTTAGCGTTTTCAAGCAGCCGTGATAGCAAATTTCATCGCTCGACTTATATTTAACATTTTGACATAGAGTAAATAATTAAAAAAAAAAAAGATTGATTTTTAAAAAAAAAATAATTTAAAAATATTTATAAAACTGTGAAATAGCATGTGATACTATTAAGTTTGAAAGAATATTTAAATAATTGTAGCTTCTTAATTATTCACACCTGCACATTATACGCCATTCATATTTTAAGTAGTATGTACATAAATTCTATCAGTGCGCAGTTTTTCCGTGTGTAACCGTGGAGAAACAGCGCCATGTAGTGGGCTAGAATCTTGGTAGTCGCTGTTAGCAGATGACACATAAGCTAGATGTGTTTACGGCAATCAGCGCCACCTAGGTTCTTGGCATCTGCTGGTAGCAGACGATGTAAGCTAAATGGGCTTACGCACTGTGACCAGCGCTACCAAGTGGGCAGGTTTGCTGCCAGCCAGCTGGTGGAATGTTCCTGTGCTTACGCATTGTGAACAGCCCACCTTTCATCTGGAATTTGCAATTCTGCATTTGGGGCCCTACTCTAAGTATTACTGTGGTTGACCCCGACCAGTGCCTCTGGCGTCCACATGGGTCAAAAGTCACAAGTACCCCGAAACAAATAAAGTGTTTGGATAGTAGGGGTTTGAATCTAGAAGCTGAGGTGGGCCATGATCTGATTGTGGGTATTGATAGTTAAAGCTATCAATAATATTTCCCATTTTGCTCAAACGTGCCGGTTCGTTCACGTAACATTTATAATTAAATAAGATTATAAATGTTTTATAAAGAAGTTTGAAACCAGCCAAAACCAATACAGTGTAAGTAAGGTAATCTGCGGATCGATACGGTACAAATAGCACACCAACGTGGGCCGAACCTGTCATAAATGATAGTTAATTAAATACTTTGTTTCTTGTTTGAAAAATTTTTTTATACAAAAGCTAAATTACGTATTTAAACTGGTTTAAATTTAAAAAAAAAAAAAGAATTGACCGAAAACTTTTTTCTTTAAATGAAAAGAGATTTATGCTATTTCTGTTCGTTAAAATAAATCATTCTGTTAAATCAGAGACAGTTGGGTGTTTTTGGCGGAGTTAAGGCATTAAGAACAGGTAGAGAAAAGAACAAAGGGACTAGAGTCAGCATATGTTTCTGTCTTAGTAAGAAAAATAAACAATAATAATATTTGATTTGTTAATGCAAAAAATAATTTTTAAAAAAAAAGTAATAGCGTAACTATGAATAGAGAAATGGAGCCGGTAGAAAGCCCAATATATTTCAAAAATCTAGTTAGTGGAAAAAGAGAAAGAAGCAGTATCTGAGACATGAATGATGATGAAAATGATGATGAATATGATGCAAGAGTTTAAAGAAGAATTGTGTCAGAAATTTGAGCAAAGCCAACAAGAGCTCAAGGCTGAATTCAAAGCAGAAATACTAGAAATCAAACAAAGCCAGCTAGAATAGAAGAAAGAAATTAGTCAGGTTAAAGGAGAAATTAGGGAACTCAGAGCAGAAGTAAGAGAAATAAGATGTAAAATTACAGGAAAAGTAGAGGAGAACCAAGAAAGCAGAGTTAGATTTAACTAAAGAAAGTCAGGAAGTTGAGGTGATAAAAGACATAAAATTTGAGTTAGAATCAAATAGCATTGAAACAGATAAAGTAGAAACCTATGTAGATCAAAAGGCAGAAGATAGTGTTAAGCATAGTAGTTTGGAAATAAAATTAATCAAGATAGAAAATAAAAATAAAAAGATGAAAGTAAACATTCATATTCATTTTAGACGGAGACTTAAAACAAAAAGAAAGCGTAGAAAAAAATATTCTAATATTGAAGTAATACGGAGTTGTGCTAGGTAGCAAGGTTTTCCGATTTACAAAGTTGAAAATAAAATGGAAAGAGAAAGAGATAAAGTAAAAAATTATAAAAGCAGGATAGATAAGCGAGGAAAGTTAGTTTATATTATAGAGTTAGTACGTAGAAAGAAGGAACCGCCTGATAAAATTTAAAAGTTAGTAAACAGGCGGAATAGTAAAGGAAATAAACAAAAAGGACCGGAAATGGACGATGAACACGAATATGATTATTCTAACATCAATAATTTGATAAATTTAAATCTGAAACTTCTATTTAAAACTAAAATAATAAATTAAAAATAAATGAATAATGATAAATTAAAGGTAAAGTTAAAATCAGGATTTGTTTAAGTAATAATAATAACAACGGAGGCTTCGTAAAATAAAAGATTTTGTTTTTTCTCCACGCACATAATAATAAAGAAAGTAGCATAATAAAATAAAAGTTTGTTTTGAATACCGTAAGTTAATAAAAGGATGTAAATAAATTGTTTAAAATAATCAAGATAAAAAAAAAATCTCTAGTAAAATAATAATGAATGAATCGTAATAAAGTGAAATAGTTTTTCTGAGTACACGTACGTTAATAAGGAAGTTAAATAAATAAGTGTAGTATATCCGTAGTAAAATAAGAAAGAATGACTCGTAATAAACTAATATATATATATATATATATTTGGAACACATGCAAGTTAATAAAAGAAAGCAAATAAATGGTTTAAAGTAATTAAGTCAAGTCAAATATCTGTATAATAATGAAGAGCAATAAAATAAAATAGTTTTTTAAATAAACACATGTTAAATAAGGAAATTAAAGTAATAGTTTAAGAAAAAAATAATATTGTAATATAAATAAATATGGATAATGTTCGTATTGGTTTAAAAATAATATCGTAATATAAATAAATATGTAAACTGATGTCTGTGATAGTTTAGAATAGTATTGTAAAATTAAATAAATATGTAAGATAATGTTTGTAATGGTTCAGAATAATATAAATAAATATGTTAAAGTAATGTTCATATGAATTTAAAAATAATGTAAGATTAATAAATAAAAATATAAAGTCAATCTAAGTCGTATTAAGAGTATATAAGGGTTTGAAACTAAATGGATGAGGGTAGTATAGAAATAAGTTTAGTTAAGGATAAGTTTAAAGCTGTCGACTGGATAAATTTTAGTACCCGTAACGGATTGGCAGGGATCATTCCTCTTTTAAAAATGTGCACTGGGAAAATCCAGCATGAGCTGCAAGTAACTTCTTCAGGGGAGAATCCCCATATCTCATATCTTGTTTTCCAAAGCGTAAGTTGAAAATGGACAGTTGATAATTCCTGCCATTTGCCGCAACCCTTTCTTTTTCCAAGTCCAGTAAAAACCCGGCAAATGAAGCTTCGATTTTATATACGTATAAGTCAGCGAATCTGCGTCCGCTTCGTTTCCAAAAGATCCCTGTGTCACAAAATTAGTTTGTCCCGGTGATCACTCCACAGGACTCAGAACATTGTAAGAAATGTATTCAGCATAGAAAGAAGTAAAGCATAATTGAAGATTGCCCTTAGTATGTAAAGTGAAAGATATTAAAAAGCAAACTTAGAAAAATAATAATATTTGGAATTAAGAATTAAAGTTATCACAGATAAAATGGTCAAAAATGACACATTTTACTCTCAAACAAAGGGGGGTGCAATGTACCAATATTGAAATTGACACTTAATAATTTTATCTAAAAAAATTATTAAAATAAAAGTCTTTCATAAAAGAAAACATAAAAGTTTATAAAAGAAGTAAAGAGTTTTTTTCTTATTATTATTCGTTAAAATAAATAATTAAAAGTTTAAGAGTTCTTGAAATAAAACTGACAATTAATTAATTAAAAGGTGGAGTTTTCCTGTAAAAAAAAAACTAAAAGTTTAATAGAAGTTAAAGAGTTATTTATTATAAGTTAACATATAAATCTCTTTTCATTCGAGTTTATTAGAATAAATGCGTATATATGTGCGATTGTGAATAAAAATAAATGTATGTGTATTAAATATTAAAAAAATAAATGAAAGTTATCATTAAAAAACACATCGGTGGCTACTAATTAAAGATATAAAAACAACACGTTTGTGATGGTTAGTACTAATTAAACAATCTTCAAAAACACGTCAAAGGATTAGTTACTAAAGGAATTTCGACAACAGATATTGCCGGAGGATATTAAAAGGACAACACGTCATAGGTATAAAGAGACAATTTTTTATCGGACATTCAGTAAGGACAATCATTCAGTGAGGACAATTGCTTCAGTTCAGATAACAGTTCAGTTTTATGTATCCAGAAACCAAAATGCAGTGCTGAGCAGCTTTTGGGAATATACGATCTTACTTTAGCCCTAGTCCAGTGAAACAGTGAAACCTGCCCATGAAATAATGTCTGCGTAACAGCTTGGAATTCTCCATCAATATCTAATTGTCTCCAATAATAATAAAAGTGAATAATAATGAAACTCCTCAAGGAAACATCCCAGCCGGCTGGAAATATTCTCACCTAAAGCAGTAACCAAAGAAAATGAAGTTCTACATCCGCATTCAAAATCCTAGGTAATAATATTTCATATTCTTATTTCTATAGTAGTCATCGCATTAATTTGTAAATCCTCCAGAGACAAGTAATTTGAACTCTATAAGTATGCATAAAATGAACTATTGATGTGCATGTTTGTGAATGCTATATCTTAAT
>JAQFVV010013649.1:0-88114 GCA_028023455.1 Epiperipatus broadwayi | reverse complement strand
GTTATTATTATTATTAGTAAAGTTTATTATCCGGACTACCAGAAGCGTAGACGGAAGGGTATACTTTTTCGAAGGGATTTTTATTTAATTAATTAATTAGGAAACACTCGCCTAATTTTACTAGGTTAGAATATATATATATATATACAGTTGAATTTTTATCATATAATTATAAATTATATATTTAAACAATTAACATTTTTATATTAATATACATTGCTTAACTCTGAACATTTTGGAGTATTTTCATTATCTAGTTAAATTATTAAGTATATTTAGAAAATTCCTAACTTTCTTTATATTTTTTTAATTACACCAACATTTGGTTAGTATATAACTAAATATTTTGAATGTTATTCTCATATCATCTTCAGATTTATCTATTCTGAACAGTGATATCTAGCATATCTATTAATAGTGCCAAGTATACCATCAAAAAATAATTAAAACATCATAAATAAATAGAGAAGTAAAGATAGATGTATCTAAATTAACCAAACATTCATATTCTAATGACCATGTTTAGATTGGAAAATCACAAGAATATTGAATATAGAGGAAAACAAGGGGGGAAATGAAGATGTCTATTTGACAATAATAAATAGCAATGTAAGGCATGCTAATAACTTGTATTATTTGAAAATTATTCATTAACTTTCTCTTTAACAAATATTAAGAAATCAGAATTACTCTTATAAAAAAACTATATCAAATTTCTACTGATATCTAGATCATATTTTAAAAGTTCCATATTAAATATAAAATTCAGGAACCTAAATATCACCAGCTCAACACTAATGTACTTATTCTAGGTCATGTCTGCAAAAACTTGAGAAAACATAATAATACAGATCTTCTCTTTTATTACTATCAATTGAGAGTATTTAGAAAAATATGAAGTTTGAATTTTTCTAAAAACTTTTAACACTTAAACTAGTTGATGAAAGATAATATCTGCAATGTTTTTATGTTAAAGCTTAGACATCAGACCAATATGTAAAAATGACAAAACATATTTATTAAAAGATCTTTCTTTTCAAAAATATAGCAAACATTTCCTTTCAATATTAGATTATTTATATTAAAAACACTTTGTCCAAGTATAATTTTACGGTTAATTTTATCTATTACCTTTTTGTCAAATAATAATAAGATCAATGTATTTTGGATTGCTTTTGTTTTTATCAATGCATTTTTCACTTTAGCTCAATCCTATTGCAATCAGAAGTCAAAACAATCTTTCACTATCGATGCATTTTTTAAACATCAACTTCATTTTCCATGTAAACAAAGTATACATAGCATATTTTATAACTTAGATTCATATACAAACTTTTAGATATATTAAATTTAACTTCATGGAAATATATTTTTAGATATATACAAACTTTTGCCACATCAGTCATTCCTGAAACATATGATCAAAGATATGGGGAGATGTCAAATATTCCCCATGATATATATTTTATGCTAAATCGGTGTTCATTGGTTGACCCAGGTCACCATCTCTTTTATTTATATATATAATGATGTCAAATATTAATCATGAATTGTTAAAGTATGTAAATTACATTATTTCTATTAAGACAGTAGAAGTATCATATTCTCTTTTTTTTTCATATGTCATAGCATCGGCCGGGAGGCGAATCCACAACCGTCTGCAACCAACTATTTGCTTGCAAGGCGTTTGCGATAACCTCTCAGCTAACAATTTCTCTTTTAATCATTAATTTATAATTTTTAATATATAACTTCTGTCCTTAATTTCTCAATCCATCTGATAAGTTCAGTATTTTTTGTATTTACACAATCTCATCATCTATAAAATCCGTCTTAATTTACAAACGTCTTATTTTAGAACTGCTGCAAAGTTTTCCGATACATCCGTTAATCTTAATATAACGCTTTCCATTATTAATTTTACTAATGTTATTATATGGATTATATGTAATTCCTGTTATTATATTTTATACTATTTTTTCAAATATTTTGGTTTAGTTTATAACCCAAAATTGTATATATGTGTGTGTATGAACGTGTATATGTTTCTAAAACTTTATTCCATATGTACATACAATAACATGTTTTTTTATTTCAATTAGTAAAATTAGTGCTGCGTTGATCTGTAGGATAACACATTGATCGTAAAATGTTTCCAGTTTAAGATAAATACTTTTAAGTTTGTTTTTGTTATTCTCGTAAAAAAGCAAATCAATATATTGAGGCTATATTTGTTATTAGCTTCATTTATTTTCTATCGATTCATCGCAGCGTTTTATAAATGACTTATTTGTTCAATTATCGTTTGTCCTCATCGATTTTTACAACACTGGTTTATTGTTGAATTTATATACTTTGGTATTATAATGAAAACTCTTGACAATGAAAACTTTAAAGAGAGATATCAAACTAATGCAGGATTTACTATTTTTAAAATTCTATTCAAGTAGTTTTGATTATTTTTTTTCCTAAAATAGGTATGTTTATATATATACACATATAGATAGTAATTGATGCAGAAACACACACAAGAAACTCTCCAGTATATTTTCATTTGAAACAAATCCAATGTTATATAAATACAGGTTCAAAAATAATCGTTTAAAATGAATTGAATATCTGAAATCTGTAAAATAATAATAATAATAATAATAATAATAATAATAATAATAATAATAATAATAATAATAATAATAATAATAATAATAATAATAAAATTTATTGAAGATATAAAGAAATATAACTGTGAATTGGCAACGAAAGCTGTAGAAACAAATAAAAAATCTCAAAAAATGTACATATAAAAAACACTAAACAATAGCAAATGCACCATACAGTAGTTCCATGGTGCAAGCCTTTGTAATCAAAGGATGTAAAAAGGTGTGTGTATAAAATCTTATCTAGTGCCTCCTCATCCAATATCACCAGATTAGTTTCAAGCATGTGGCTTTCATCAATAATGAGCTTTGGATTCTGAGATCATGTATCTAGATGTTAAAATCTAATGCAACTCTCCAGCAGTCACCTTTTATCTCTTTAGTTAATTATGAAAATATCATACAAATTTGAAATCACAATAATTAATCCAAGCACTTTATTTTTATAATCATATAGATCAGAATCCAATTCAGTATCCATACATTTTGGTGTTATTGGTATCTCATTAATTATGAATTTGTTGTGGATATCTTCAAAAAGCAAATGAAAAAAAAAAATTAATGTCAAAGTTATATACCAAAATGTAAATGATAAAGATATAAGAAATGATTAGAAAATTGCTACAGTGATATTGATATTTTAAAAATGAAAAAAAAAAATTAGAAGCTTATCCATCTTCTACCAGTTCTTTCTACAAATGACTTTTATTAAAATTGTCACAATTTGTGGACAACTTTAGACTTGATCTAACAACTTATTAAGCTCGTTTTAATATAATTTAACCACAGTATATTCCAAACAAATATCACAAGTTATAGGAAAAACAAGTGAGGAAAATACACTAATATTTATTTACATTTTCAGATTATGAAATGGCATTTAATTCAATGCATATTTCTATGGTGATTACAACTTTTAATTATACGTAAATAGTCCCAAGATTTTGGTATATTTTGTTGAATATCAATTAAAATATAACAGCAATAATTAGATGATATCATTGCAATAAGAAGATTAAATTTGATATTTTGAAGTACAGGATGATTCCATTTATCCAAACTATGGCATATAATGATAACTGAGGAAGTAAAAACAACTGTAGATATCTATTTTTTTTAGAAAATTATAGTGTGTTTTGAAAATAATTGCTTTAGGACTTTAAATTTTATGAAATTTGTTATAAAGAAGCATTGAAGTAGAAATAAAGATAAACAATGAAAAATAAATTAGTGTTCAAGAGAAAAAAATAAAGATTGATTCTAATAAAGTAGGTTTTAACTACAAATATTATGATTAAATTATTAATATAGATGGAAACATATGGTTAAAGTTAATTATAGAATTAAACTTGGAGTGCTTTTGATAGAAATAACATAATACTTAAAAATGTGCCTGTGTTTTAAAAAATGACTTTTAACAGTCTTAATTCAAGTCAAAAAAATCTCATATATATTGCATTTTCTTTCTATATTGTTTTTAAGATTATTTATAATTTTATATTACTATCCATAGTTTTACCGAAGTTACAATTTTAAACTTAATAGTTCAAAAACAAACTGAAGATGTCAGAATTATATAGATCTTTGAAGCAATTATTTGCATGACAATTCCTTGAGACAGATATCCCAAAATTTCCAACAATAATGACAATTTATAAATATATATTAAATAATTTTAATACTACAACATTTTTTTAATTCATAAAATAAAAATACAATAAAAGACAAATGACACCCAAGTTGTATTTCATGCTGAACCAGCCCTCATCAGTTAGGAATATTTTCATGGGTACGTGCTTATTTTATTTAAAATAATCAGATATATTAATCTTCAATTGAGTTTAAAGTTTATATCTGTGCTAGAGACAATCTATGGTTCAGTAATGGCTTTCTTGTCACATGGACAATTATATATTGCATGTTCTAGAGTCAGCAAACCAGATAATCTATATATATTCACAGACAATGAAACAACAAAAAATATTGTATACCAACAAGCATTGTGAAGTTAAACATATTAGAAACGTGCACTTTCTCTTTTCTTTCTTTTCCATTTAACCAGACTGAACCACAGCAATGCATGGCCAGGTATGGCTAGTAAGTTTATAATTTTAAAAAAGATCTATTTTTGAATGCATACGTGCTGTAATATACATCAGCCGGTAATTTATCGCAGTCTGTTCTCGCATATATATGTGCTCTGATACATATATAATGATGTTTATGTTGATATATATGTACTCAAAGGGGTTCAAAGTTAGCACAGATAAAGTTATGGGGTAAAACAGGTAAAATGTATAGTCTGTAGAAATATACCATTTCAATATATATTATAGGCAATGGGTGTGTATTGTATCGATAGGGTTGATTATGTATATTAGATTTGTCTCTTCATTGTCTAAATTTTATTTTATTTATGTAATAAATTTATTATTTAAGTATGTCATAATGCTATTCTAATAATCATAAATAAAATTGAAATTCATATATCGTTACAATTCTAGCCAAAAAAGCAAAATTTTACTAAAATTATTCCCCAACCAAGGTTTCATCTAGTAATAAATACATCTTTTCAAATGAAATTTTACTAAACATTGAACACATACATACAAAACAAAATAGTCTGCCCATCATTCACTTAGAAAACAAACTTCCTTTAACATCAAAGGATGTCTTCATAAGATTGATGGCATCAGATTCTTTGACGATAATTTTTTTGATTCTGAGGCTATTATTTCATAAAGACATTTTTTGATGTTAAAGGAAATTGGTTTTAGAAGTGAATGATGGGAAAACTGCTTTGTTATATATATACATATGTTGTACGTTTTGTTGACTTTCTCTTGAAAAGGTCTATTGTTAATACATGAAACTATGGTTGTGGAATAATTTTAATAAAATTATGATTTTGGGCTAATATTGTAAAGTTATATAAATTTCTATTTTATTTTCTGTTTTAGATTCATTAAATATAAATAAATAATTTCAGATATTTTAGTGTTTTTATTTTTTTAGATATCCATTCTCTGAATTACCAGTGCGTGTGATTGATTTCATCATAGAATCATGCTTTAATATGAATGTTAATCTGACAATTAATGACAAAATGTTATTACTAGTAAATATATATTAAATTATCTACTTTATTCTATAAGTACAGGTATTTATCAATTATTTCTTATATACAAATAGAAAGCCCACTAATCACTCTGAAAATATTTTCTGGGTTTTTTAAATTGACATCTGAACGATTTATTTGCTGTAGATCACTTATTAAACTTTTTAAATTATTAATTATCTTTAAAATTATTTCAGTGAAACCATTAACTAATGGAATGAGTTAATAGTATATAGTTTTTCCTATTTGTGGTCTTTAGGGCTCCTGCCATCCCAAATTTAATTCAGACATAATGATGTATATGATATCTATTCGGATACATCTGTGTGTGGGTATATAGGTGATTTTCTATATAATTATTTGGATGGTGATAAGGTAGTAAATCAATCATAATGTTAATGTTTTTATTTTTTTATATTCTCTCATTTTAGTTTATTAATGGCTAGTACATTCATGATAGCTGATGATCGGGAGAAATGATGAGGAGCAAGAATATAATGATTCCAGAATTCTTGATATAGGAATATTTTTATATTTTTTAGCACTTTTCTATGTGCATGCAGATAAAATACTATTACAATAATATGTCCCAAGTTTGGCATTGTCTAGATGATAAGAAACTTAAGTTTTTATGTATCCATAAATCTAGTCTCACAGATCGATTTTTAATTATCTGATAGCTCTGGGTTAACAATGATGATGAACCTTAGTTTATCACCTATTATTACATATATTTGGATTCTGATGCATAATTATTTGCTCAATTTCTATGTTCTTTTAAAGCAGTGTTCTTTTTGGTAATAATTTCCATCATTTCTGCTATCTTTTTTATACCATTAATATATTGTAATGATATGAAACTAAGGTAGTATCATAGAAAAAAAGAAATCATCATCCTCACAAATATAATTTTAAATAATCATGAGCATGAAAATAATTAACTAGGAATATATAAGGAATGTTGGATCATGTCATCCACAAAGAATAATAAAGTAGGTATATTAATAATAAACATCACATGACCACCTCTTCTTATGCTTGTGTATAATTGTTGTTAAAACAGGCAAAACTCACTATATATATATTGCCACACACAGCAAGATAGAGTAAGCAATGAATGCCAGAAGGTTTGTGCATAAAATCTTCATCTAGTGCCTACTCATCCAATATCCCCAAACTAGTTTCTGGCTTATGGCCTTCATCATGTATATTGCCACACACAGCAAGCTAGGGTAAGCAATGGATGCCAGAAGGCTTGTGCATAAAATCTCCATATAGTACCTACTCATCCAATAATAAGCCAGAAACTAGTCTGGGGATATTGGATGAGTAGGCACTAGATGGAGATTTTATGCATAAGCCTTCTGGCATCCATTGCTTACTCTAGCTTGCTGTGTGTGGCTAATAATATATATATATATATATATATATATTATATATATATATATATATATATATATATATATATATATATATATAGTGAGTTTTGCCTGTTTATATTAATAATACAAATAACCTATGAGAACACTAGCAATTATAATAATAATAATCAAATTATCAACAGTCCAGCCTTGCAACTGGATTTAAAATGTATTTATTCTCTAAAACTGACTACTTATATAGCCACTGCCAAAATTAGAGCAGAATATAACACAATACCCTTGATGCCATACCTAAATGCTATTTTTTTTTTAAAATAATGCTGTAATACTAATACATGCTAATCATTATCAATGTTCTGACCATAGAATACCATTAGAATACTAATCATATGTAAAAATAACTTACAATAAAAAACAAAATGCAGTAAATTGATTTTAAAAATGGTACCTTTATGCCATCCAAAGTTGTCATCTGGTGGTCCAAACACAAACATATCCATATAACTAATCATTGTTGGTTACACTTGATAAGGAGGCAAGGACACTAGAGACTGTGACTGTGTACAAGAGAAAAATAAATATAACAGTTTACTTTAGTTTAAATAATTATACTGGGATAATTTAAACAATTCCCTAAAACAATAAGCTGTAATGAAATCAAGCACACACTATCAATTCATAGAACAGATAGCTGAACTAATAATTATGGTAACACTAGAATATTTTTAAACAATTATTTAACAAATTAATCAATTAATAACTTGGAAAAAATTAAAAATGACATGATATGTTAATTAAAATTTATAAATTTTTATCAAAATATAATTTGATCTAGCAAAATTGATTAACCAACTGATTTTTATTCTCTAAGTTAATGAACTTTTGCATTCATCGAATTACTTCCTTTTAAACTTATATCCAGCTTTTATTATTACTATTACTAACTGAAATACAAGTGAATAAACTAGGGTGATATACAATAAAATTTCTTTTACATTCATTATAATTAGAATAACTTAATATACAAATTAAAAAGTGTATGAAACACTTGAACGAGAAGCTATAAAGATTCCAAAAATTATTTTATGCTAAGCACTTTTGAGGCCATTTGCCTCAATGGCCTTGAAAGTGCTTAGTGTATAATAATTTTTGGAATCTTTATAGCTTCTCGTTCAAGTGTTTCATACACTTTTTAATTTGTATATTAAATTATCGAGGGAGAAGTTTAAAATTCTTAGAATAACTTAATAAATTTTAAATCTACACATCTTTCAATTGAATGATTAAGATTAAGTTAATTAAGAATCTTGAGAATTAACTAATTGAACATTATATTTAATTTAGGACTGGGAGAAAATTTATTTTCTAGCCTTTTTTATTTAAGAACACAGTAAGATTATTATCATACATCTATAAGAATACTTTGAAAAATTTATTGTTTTTAAATGTAATATCTTATAAAATTTTAGAATAGTTATTATTATTTATTTTATGTGGAGGATGAATATGCATTCTTTTTAATTTCCTTTTACATGAATAAGCATTTATTTTATAACATCTTGCATGCACTTATAATTACGATAGAATGACAGCCTGTTAAGCTAATTGCGCAGACGCTGTGAGAATGTTATTAATAAATGAATACCTTCGAACAACCACATGATATAGTATTTATATAAGAGTAAAAAGGAATCTCTTACTCTTATGACTCAAATGTTTATATATGAGCAAATCTAAAGTAGTTGTAAGAGTAAGAGATTCCTTTTTACTCTTATATAAATACTATATCATGTGGTTGTTTGAAGGTATTCATTTATTAATAACATTCTCACAGCGTCTGCGCAATTAGCTTAACAGGCTGTCATTCTATCGTAATTTCCTTTTTGTAAAAGTACAATTAATAGAAAATGCACTCATCTTAACAGGTTGTCCTTTGCTACTGTCTGATTGTGTCTTAAAATTTGAGTTACAGTTGAGGAAGTTAATTTTAGCACCATTACTGATGATTCGAGAATTTTAATTTCATTAATATTTAATTTTAAATTTATAGCATAGACAAATTTAATATCGCAAGTGATGCACTGGATTAACATTAAATTTTAATTATTAATAAATCAACAGTGAGTTATAAAGTCATGCTTTTTTTCAGCTAATTTGCAATGACATTTTATTATTTAATGTTTTCAGATAAGATCTTATTTTATTTTGAATATCCCGAAAATATATTTTTTTTTTTTTTATATATATATATATATATATATATATATATATATATATATATATATATATATATATATATATAGTGTTAAATTTCCATTACATTATAGGTAGTCATATCAACAAATTATGTGCTAATAATGGTAATAACATTAAACAGATTTGTTGTTGCAATATACAAATTAATGTTTCTTTAGGATGAGAGTGAAAAATACTGGTGCCAACAGGTGAATGTCTAAGTAACTTATTATTAGTAATAGAATCTAGTATATTGAATAATTATTAATATTTTATTAGTGTGAAGTTTGCATATTTATTTTTTTAATACATAGTCTTAAAATTGAAGAAGCCAATGCAATTATGTTGGGTTGATCTGAAAATATACCACTCAGTGATTTTAACCTCCAATATTTATGTATATTAAAGGAAAGGAAGAGGATCTTACAAAAATTGATCATTCTCAAAAAAAATAAAAGAAGATCTTACTAAGTCTTAAAAAGAATTGAAAAAAGATCTTATTAATGAACATAATGAAAAATATAATGCAGCCCAAATTGATGTTGAGAATTTTAGTGAAAGAACATAAATATTTAAAATTAATTTTAAAAAGGATAAAAGGAATTCAGATCTCAAAAGTGAGTAAAGTAACACTAGCTTGAGTGTTTACAAAAATGAATCAGATAGTCAATTTAATATTTTAGGTGAAAATCTGAAGGAAGTTAGTTCTAAATTAAATAATCAGTTGATAGCAACAAATAATGATTTTAACTAATATAAAAATCAAATAAAGTCATAGAAAAATTCAAAAATGAACTTGAGATGAAATTTGGTAAATCTGTGAAAAAGTATGATCTATAAAAAAAGAAAGTGATCTTATGTCAAGATGACTTAAAGATTGAAGACCAGTGGATAAATAATCACTCCAAAATTCAAAATAAGAGTAAATTGGAAATTAAAAGAAATCCAGAAATACCAGTCCAAATGGGAATGTGAAATAAAAAGTACATAAAGATGTTAAAGAAATACCTGGGAAGTGGTAAATCTGTGAAAAAGTGTGATCTATAAGAAAAGAAAGTGATCTTATGTCAAGATGACTTAAAGACTGAAGACCAGTGGATAAATAATCATTCCCAAATTCAAAATAAGAGTAAATTGGAAATTAAAAGAAATCCAGAAATCCCAGTCCAAATGGGAATTTGAAATAAAAAATACATAAAGATATTAAAAAAATACCTGGGAAGTTAAAAGGGAGTCCCAAACTGATTAATGAGGACAACCAAAGTATAGTCAATGAATTAGAAGTTTTTAAAAAAGAAAAGGAGGACAAACAATTAAACTACAGAGAAGAACAAACAGTTATATGGAAAATTTGCTCAAACAAATAAACAAAGATGTTCAGTTTCATAAATTGAATAAAGAGATTGATGATTTGCTACTCATCAATGACAAAAGTATAAGTATATCAAGAACCAAGATTGAAATACTGTGGATAATGAGGCAGGATTATATATACTTAGTACTTAAAAAGTCAACATGACCTAATGTATTCCCACAAAGATATGGCTGATTATACATCTCTAAGTCATAATTCTCATCCAGTACAAAATTTAGAACCAGAAAAAGGTTCAACAAGGAACTCAACAGTATTAAAAATTTATGAAGGTAAAGGAGTTTAAGAGAGACACTTATGAGAACTCTTCTGAATACTTAAATAACACAGAAGAGCTATTTGAGTTAGTTCATCTTAGTGGGAGATAAAAACTAGCTATTTCTAGTAATGACTATATTACAGCTAAGGTCTTGTGGAAAGCCTTATTTGACAAACTCCAAACATAAGTCACTTTAAGAACTTGATAATCACTAGCTTTCAGGGTAAAGACTCTCAGAATAATGAGTCATCATATATCACAAGAAAAATATATAGTGAATAAATGGAGTTACTCAAATTTTGAGAAGGCAAGAGAGAAATTTTGAAAATCTTAACCATCTTCCAATTATTGGGCGGATCAAATAGTAAGGATTATGTGGCCTAATCTACCAAAGCACATAGAATAGACAATTAATGCAGCAGATAGAAATACCTTTGAAGAGGATGCTGAAATTTTAGATTCCTTACAATTAAGCAAATGATCTTATAAAAGTAAATATAAGCATCACAAGGCATCATCTAATTAATCTTTTGCTATGCTCTACAATAAATATTCTTATTCAAAATAAAAACAACCACAGACCTATGAATCATCAAGCGAATGGCCAAAATCCATGTAAAAGTACTAACAAACAATATTCCTTTTAAAAAATAATTTATCACAAACATTGAGGAGATAGAAAAATATTCTGAAGATCAATTTCAAAACATCTCCAGAAACTTGAGCAAGTAATAGTGACACAGATAGCAACCCTATAGATGGAGTTCAAACAACCCCCAGTAAATTATTAGATGACAAATTTAAAACCATACATTAAATTATTATATAAATGCACAAAGCAGCGTTTAAAACAAATGTAATCATTACATACACCCTAACATAACTTGCAGATTATACCTAGATGAGAGCAATATCAATTAAAATTCTAAAATAGTTAACTAGTTAAGTAACTAGACGTTTAAAATATGAGACCAATGGTTTGAAGAGGAAAAGAAAAGATGTTTTTTTTTTCTTTTTCCACTCCTTTAAAACAATTTATTCCAAATATACAAATTTCAGCTTAATAAAAAATTAATAGTGAGCTTAATCTTAATATTAGTATTAAGTATTGGTAATTTATTTTATGTTTTAAACAATGTTAAAGCCAAGATTTTTTTTTCCTGAGAAGGAGGTAGTTAATCAAAGTAAATCCACCACTATTATTGGTCCATACGGAAAGTAATATAGCCAAATATGAAATTTAAAAGTTTCACATATTATTATCAACGAAAGAATTTAAATTTGTAAAAAGTATTTTGAAATGTCTTCTGAGCAGATGATATTGATCAATATGTATCAAATATACGTGCATCTGTGCTATTTTTTTTTTTGTCTGTTTGAAAAACGCATTTGAATTTTTTTGACGTACAAACAGAAATTGATTTTGTAAAAAAAGATACAAAATAGGATACATTATATCAAACATAATAAAACATACGATTATTAATAGTCCTTAAATAACTATATTTTGATATTTATAATTGGGATTACATTTAGCTTAAATAATAAAGCTAGCTGTCCATTTAAAAATATGTGTGTGCGTGCATATTTATATGTATAAAACTTAATCAGTTTAAAATTTATAAATATAAAACTAGTAAATTAATGTATTTTAAATAATATTATTATTTATCAAGATAAATCTATTAAATAAAATATCAGAACTTTAAAAAAGCATTATAAATCGTTTAATTGTTAAATATATGTTTTATCTGGTAAAATAAAAATACACACAGAAAAGGTAGTTTTGTAATAATATTTAGTTTTATTATTGCCTAGCATGCTTTCAATATATTGTTAGTAAATTATATTCATGATATCTAGTGCGTGATTAAATGTTTTTTATATCAATGTTTGATTAACTGTTCATATATTCAATTTTAAGTTAAAATTTGAATATCTAAATAGCCCATATCTATAAAATGGGTACACTTGTTTCTTTTTTGTTAATTAAAAAATGGTCAACAGCTATTGCATATGCTTCAATAATCTGTCACTTTTTATTATTTCTCTGTGTGCATTGCCCCTGCTTTTGTTAGCTTGAATCTATGATCAGTTTTCTGCTCATGGTCTATAAATATTGGAGTGTGTTTTTTGTCTCTGGGGGTTCTATTGTATAAATATCTGTGTTGTGAAAGCCTTGTTGAAAAATTGGCCCTTGACTCCCTATAATATGCAACAATGCAAGATGGCTAGTTGTACTTAATTCTATAAACTACTTGACATTGCAATTTGTCTGATATAGTGTCTTTAAAGTTATTGATTAAGTGGTTAAGTGATGGAGCAGTTTGAAAGCTTATATTTAAATATATATATATATATATATATATATATATATATATATATATATATATATATATATATATATATATATATATATATATATATATATATATATATATATATATATATATATGCAATCTTTGGAATATAAAAAAGGCTTATCCAGTTTTTATGTTCCACTTGATAGTTAGTGTGAGAATTTATTTTTTAAACAATCTCTTTATGCTATTTTTGATTTTATCTTGGTTATATCTCATATTTCAAAGGTTGTTTGTGTATTGTTAAATATTGTTCTTTTTACCATATTCAAACTTGCATAGTGTATTATTTCTGTATAAGAAGCCCTACAATACCACATATTTAAGTGATAATATTGGGGTTATTAATTTAGAGCAGATCACTTCTTTTATATGTAGGGACTTAATTGTCATTTCGAACCATATGCTAGACTACCAATTTATGATTAATCCCTAAATATAAGAAGAAATCTACCCTAGATCAATAACCCCAATATCACATAAATATCCAGAATTGAAGGATTTCTTATACAAAAATCATAAACTATGCAAGCTTGAATATGGTAAAAAGAACAAAATTAAACACTTAAATAAACGACTTCCAAAATATGATTATAATGATGATAAAATCATAAACACTATAAGAAGATTCCATAAAAAAATTAAAATCCCTCACCCCAACTTACAAGTGGACTGTGAAAACTGGATAAGCCTACTTTATATTCTGATGATTGCACATAAATTAAAAAATAAATGTGAAAATAAATTTAGTATAAGCTTTTGAACCACTCCATAACTTAACTAATTAATCAATAACTCTAAAGACACTATACCAAATGAATCATAATATCAAGTGGTCTATAGAATTAAATGCAGCCAATCAGCTTACAATGCTGTATATTATGGACAGCCAATGTACAATTTGTCAACAAGACTTGCCCAATACAGATATTTATATAATATTGCTTTCAGAAACAAACAACAAACTTCAATATTTACAGACCATGAGCAAAAAATTAGTCATAGATTCTAGCTAACAAAAGCAGATATAGTGTGCACAGAGATATAGGATAGAAAGTGAAAAATTAAAGGCATGTGTACAGTAGTTGTTACCTGTTTATCTATTAACAATAAAGAAACAAGTGTACCATTTCAAAGAAATGAGCTATTTAAATATTCAAATTTAAATTCTAAATTAAAATTGAATATGTGAACAGTTAATTAAGCATTGATATAAAGAACCATTTAATCACACCACTATATGCCATAAATATGATATAGTAAAAAATATATTGAAAGCATGAAAGTCAGTCTTAAAGCTAAATATTATTAAAAAACTACCTTTTCAATGTGTATTTTCATTTTACCAGATAAGAGATATTAAGTTGGCTCAAAAGAGAAGAAAATTAGTAACAATTGAATTAAATAAATGTTTAATATATAATACTAAAGATATTGCTTTTTTTTTTCATTTCAATCAATGTCTAAAACTTTACATGCTTGGAATAAATCTAGATATTTATGATGGCTGCTATTACATATTACCATAGCAACAGACTTTTTTTCTGTAAAAAATTAAAAAAATAGAGTTGTGAGTAGTAATGACAAATTAAGATAGCTGACAAGACAAGAGGAAATAATTAATGATTACAATCTTACATAACCTAGAAAAGAAGAAACGAAATCTCCAATTACAGGAAAACCAGAATAACAAACAGATAAACCACCAGTCAAAAGATATGCTGTTTGCAAAAAATGAAAACTACATGTATTTAAAATTAATTAGTGGACAGTAAAATAGGGACAGGTGAGCAAATTAAATTTATGAAAAATTGCCAAAAGAATTTAGCACTAGTTATTAATAAAAGAAGAAGGCATAATAAGCATATAAAATATAATATCACAATACACTCTCCAATAAACAAAATTGAAAACAAACTTGAAATCTTAAAACTAAGATTCCAAGACACACTATAAATACAAAGAAAAGAAAACATATATAATTATAAGATTAAATAATTATTAAAACCACAGATTTATTTTTTAGATTGAGTGGACACTTAATTAAAAGATTTTTATACCCTGGAAAGAATAAGAAATATTTTTACCTTACATTAAAGTTCAAAGAGTGCACACATTTATTTTTAAGTTCCAATTTTCAGGTGTCTTCATTTCTTTATGGTGGCAAGTGTAGAGGCATATTTCAGGATCCCTTTTATGTCAGACTTTCATAGTGTGATGAAAGAACAGCTTGGAATCAGAGGTCCATCCTTAGTTAAGTTAGCAAGGCATGTTGAAAACACATAGCAATGAATTGAGAAAGAAAATATAGGTAATAATGTGAAATCCAATTAATGACAGGTAGCAGAATATGAAATTTTACTGCTAGCATTCTGAAAAATGTGTACAGCAAGTTTTAAGAAAAATATCTGAACTGGCAACACAGTATGAATCTCAGCAGGCTAATATGAACCAAAAAGTCTAATTATAAGATACTGAGTCAAATATGGTGAAGCAGAACTAGCTTTGTTAAGCCAAGACTAATCTTCCCTGTCCAAAATTTTTGGGATTATTTATAGCCACTTTCTATCTCCCTGTAAACTTTCTTGCTTTTCAATCATAAACCTTAGCTCAGGGCAAATCTTTATCTCACCACTCAATCTTACTTAAGAATTCTAACCAGGGATTATTTTATAGAAAAACAATAACACAAAATTAAATCCTCACTTTAAAATTAAACTAAAAACGGATTATAATTAAAATAAAAGAAACAGGAATGTAATTAAAAAGTTGGTTTACTTTTAATCAATTTGACAAGAAAAATAAAAACAAGTGGTAAAAGAAAACTATTTTAAAATTAAAATTTATTAAAAGTAAAATAGAAATGACTGAATTTTAAATAATTAAGTATGTGTGTTATTACATGTACTTTTTATAAACAAGTTTTTAAATAGCTTTCTTTTTAAACTTTAATAAAGCTTAAAGTTTTTTTTTTTTTTTTTTTGGAAAGTGACATTTGAATCAGATAAACTATCTAGCTCCATATATATATATATGGTAATGATAGATGAGGAATAAATGATAATCCTAGACATTCAATCAATTTACTATATGCATAGATAGAGAAAACTCTAATTTCAACAGCAAGTAAATATTTTTATTACTGCATGAATATGTAATATTTAGAATTGTACTCATATCACAGAACACTCTAATTCCAAATACATTATTTAGAATTATTTTTCAGGCAGACTCATAAAGAAACATTTTAATAAATAGTCAAATAAAAAATAGCCATACATCACATGACCCCATTCTCTTAAGCTTGTAAGATAACATGAGCATTTCCAATTGCTCAACAAGCTTTGTGATAAATGCTTAGCCAGAGAAAGCATTTAAAATATCTCTGTCAGGAACCCCCCCCCCCAACTTCCGACGATGTATTCATGCTTTGGCATTCCTCAGAGAGGTGCTAGGTATCTTCAGACACTAGATCTAAAAATACCAATCAAAAGTCAGCATTTATCTAAAAGCATGAAACCACCATGATCAAAGATTGGGGGGGGGGGTCATGACAAAGTTATTTAAAATGCTTTCTCTGGCTTAGCATTTATCACAAAGCTTGTTGAGTAATTGGCATTGCTCACTGTTTATATTTTATTAAATAAACTTACATATACAATTTTATTTTTCATTTATCAATACCCATTCATTCAGTCTGACAAAAGAAGAATTCCTTCTTCTGACCTTCAACTATATATATATATATATATATATATATATATATATATTGTAACTATATATTACAATATATATATATATATATATATATATATATATTGTAACTAAATCAACATTCATTGCCAAAAAACTGGAAATTACTATTAGCAGCAAACTTAGTTTATAAATTAATCAAGCCAGCATACCATTTCATATATTATTTGAAATTACATATTACTAATTTCATCAATATATAAATAATTTTAATCCTACTTGATTATATACTATTTAAAATTATAATCATAACACAGAACAATATGTTACTTAGAACTATTTTGTAGGCAGACTCGTTACAGGTCATTTTATAATCCTAAATATTACATATTAATGCCATAGTAAAAATTATTACGTGTTGTTGTAATAAATAATATTTGATTTAAAATAATATATAAAATAGTAAGCTGGTTTGATTAATTTATAAACCATGATTGTCACTAATAAGTTTCAATCTTTTGGGATATCAATATTGATTCATTTACAATATATATGGTTGGAAGTCAAATGAAAGAGAAATCATCCTTTTGTCAGACTAAATAAGTATGGATTAATAAAATAAAATGTAAAATTGTATTTGTAAATTTATTAAAATGACTTGTTATAAGTCTGAAATAGTTCTGAGTGATGTATTTGAAATGAGTGTTATAAGATATGATTGTAGAGAAAACCTATATTCTACAGCATGGGTAAATATATCAAAATCATTTATTTATTTAACTTAAAATATTTTTAATTCTAGAATGGTATGTAAAGCAGGAGATCTATTTGCTCTGCTAGCTCCTTCTACCTCTTACAATTATTCGATGATAGTCAACACATCAGAAATATATACTCATTAGTAAGATAAAAGTAACCATGGTGAATTCTAAAAGGACTAATTATAATGACTCCTCTGAGACAAGATATATAAATGAATAAGTAATATGAAATGAGAAGCACTAAGTAAATAAAACAATAAATTTATTAACACAAATATAAATAATATAACAAAAAAATTAAATAACAGCGTAAATAAATAAATAGTGATTGACTAAATGTCTGATATATAAAAAATACGAAAAATTGCACACTATATTATTCTAAGGACAAACTATGCCTTTTACTATTTTCAAAAAAAAAAAAAAAACGATAATAATTAAAAGTTTCAATTCGATTCTATATATCCCAAAAAATCATATATTCTTACCCTAGATATACACACATGAATTTACTTTAAGAAATAGATACCTATAATAAGTTGTATTCCCTCAATCATTCCTCATTTAGGTTATCTTTTATGAGTGACATATTATGTGTGAGCATATTTCATTCATGAATTTGAGTTGAGATATTAATTGAATATTTAAACTATTTATTCCTCAAATATTCCCCTTTTACAACAATAGCATTTTGGAATAAAATATTTCTATTGATATCTGTGCTCTGCTTGACATGTAAGAAAAATACATATACTCCTGTTCAGAGTATTAATATGACATGACCAATATAAATATCATATTACAAAATATTGTTTTAAGTATGCTAAATTTAATAATGGAATTAATTCCTTCATTAATTATTCTCATCCTATTTTAGAATATCAAGTTTAATATAATACTAAATTATTTTCTTCCTTAATTAAATTAAAATGTTTTAATGCTAAAAGTACTAGTTGCCCAATTTCAACACCAAAATGTAATTTTAGAGTAATGACCAATAATATTTTATCTCTAATTATTCAATCTAATGCCCATTCACCAATGAAATGTATGTATTTGCTTTTTGTTTTTGGAATTTAAGTTCAAAGACTTTGTCCTTATAATACTTTTGTAGTGTAATTTTCACTACACCACATTCATGCAAGGTTTGGGACTGGTTTTTATCTGCTTTTAACATCTTGTGTAGGGATGTAATCATAAACATATAAACAAAGACATGTAAAAAAAGATCTATGATCACCATGATGTAAATTTCATGCTGAACCAGCACTCATCAGTTGCCCCAGACCACAATCTCTTAAACATATATTTATTATTGTTCAGTATAGATAGATAGATAGATAGATAGATAGATAGATAGATAGATAGATAGATAGATAGATAGATAGATAGATAGATAGATAGATAGATAGATAGATAGATAGATAGATAGATAGATAGATAGATAGATAGATAGATAGATAGATAGATAGATAGATAGATAGATAGATAGATAGATAGATAGATAGATAGATAGATAGATAGATAGATAGATAGATAGATAGATAGATAGATAGATAGATAGATAGATAGATAGATAGATAGATAGATAGATAGATAGATAGATAGATAGATAGATAGATAGATAGATAGATAGATAGATAGATAGATAGATAGATAGATAGATAGATAGATAGATAGATAGATAGATAGATAGATAGATAGATAGATAGATAGATAGATAGATAGATAGATAGATAGATAGATAGATAGATAGATAGATAGATAGATAGATAGATAGATAGATAGATAGATAGATAGATAGATAGATAGATAGATAGATAGATAGATAGACAGACAGACAGACAGACAGACAGACAGACAGACAGACAGACAGACAGACAGACAGACAGACAGACAGACAGACAGACAGACAGACAGACAGACAGACAGACAGACAGACAGACAGACAGACAGACAGACAGACAGACAGACAGACAGACAGACAGACAGACAGACAGATAGATAGATAGATAGATAGATAGATAGATAGATAGATAGATAGATAGATAGATAGATAGATAGATAGTATTGAACAATGAAGATATATATAAGAGATTATGATCTGGGCCAACTGATTAGCGCTATCTATATATATATATACTGAACAATCATAAAGATGTGTACAGGAGATTTGCTTTGGGCAACTAATGAGTTGTTTCAGCATGAATTGTGCATGTTGAGGATCATAGATCGTTTTTACACGTCTTCGATCATATGTTTATGAGTACATATCTCCACAAAATGTTAAAAGCAGAAAGAAAACAGTTTCTAACTTGTGTGAGAATGGTGTAGTAAAAATTAGACTACAGAAATATTATTCATTATTGGATAATCTCAAGCCTAATGAATGGTTAATAAAGGTTGTTAATTATTCCTAGAAACAGTTCTTCCCCTCCTCGCCCCCTTTCACCTTTTTTATAATTAGCTTGTAATTATTATAAATAAAATTAACACAAAATTTTGCCTCCTCAGCATTAAGTTATTTTATTGTTAATACCATCTTTTTATTTTATTCAAAGAATGTCTTCATTTTCAGATGTACATAATAATTAGTAAATATCGCGCTTTAATATTTATCAGTTGACAACTTAAACTGAATTGCTTTAATCCAGATTTCCTATTGGCTTTAATTGCTTTGATGGTTGGATATTTATAGCCCGTCATGAAAAAAAGTATATTCGAAATTTCAATCATCTTCCTCCAGGTCCTTGAAAATGTAGTTAATGAAGGAAATTGAGGGAGGTATCTTTTTTACAATTTTCACTGCTACGTTTAACCAGAAGTGGTGTTTGTATAAAATCCACCACATATTTTTTTTTGTTTAAAGAACAAACGTTTTCTGAACTTTTTTCTCTCTTTGAGGTTCTATATTAGAACGAATATCAGTTTCATGCTGCTTTTTTGTTCTAAAATTGATTATTATAAATGCCAGTAACTACATTTTTACTGATTGACATCTCATTTATTTTAATATAAAAATAATAGATTAACATGTTGTTGGTTTTTTTTTAAAATAATAAATGTAGTATTTATAGTGTCATTAAAAGTAAATATAAAAAATTGCTGGTGTGTGTAAAAAATTGCTGGTGTGTGTGCATGCTTACATTGACTCACATACTCTTTTCATTTATTATACAATTATTTTGAAAATTTATAAGTGAGGCAAAATTTGTATCCTACTATTTAAAGTACTATGTCATTAGGTTTGAACCCCCTCGATGAAAGAATTAATGGCATAAACTTGCAAATTATTATATTCTAAATATTTATTTAGCTTCCTTAAATTGTTACAATGAGTCTGTCAATCTCAATATATAAATATATAATTTTAAGGGCATAAAGCTAAACTAAACATTATGTAAACACAATGTTCTATAATTTTAAAGACTAGTTAATCAGACCTCAAATTATTAAGATCAATGCATAATGAAAAATGTTCTCCAGTCAAGCTTCTAATAATATTTAAAAATAACTTTTTCATTAGCTATCTGGTAGAACTATTATTATTTCGGAAAATAATTAACATTCTATATTAATAGGATATTCTCTCCCATTAAACAAACTGCACCTCATTTTTATATATTAATGGTAGCTATCATATTGCCAACACCAGTTTTGATAGGTGATACAACAGTTTATATATTAATGTTTTCAATTATATCACCAATACTGACTTGCATATATCATATAAATTTTGTATATGTTAATGTTCGAACAATATTATAACACAGACTTGATAAATCACAAATTAATATTATTTAATAATGTTTTGAAATATATCTCAATAAATGCCATGTGAATCTTATATATTAATGTTTTCAATTATATCATCTATGTCCAATTGATAATTTACAGTCCTATGTATTAATGTTCTCAATTATATCTACCAAATAATACGAAAGTAGAATTCAATAACTCAGATATACTTATATTATCATTATATAATTATAAGGGATTTGAACCCAGACTTTCAAGCTCCCTTCACTTATCCAATCTATTTTATATAATCAATACACATGACAAAGCTAACCCTAAAAATTATATATCCTTTAATTATATCAAAATTCCAGTTATATAAAATATACCTATATTTAAATATAATTTTATTAGTAACATTAAAAATAATTTTAAATGCATTGACTAGAATTTACATGTAGATAATATACATCATTTAAATTGAAAGATTCTAACCAATCAAAAGCAAAGTTACATTGAACAGATATAAAATAATATATTTTAAATATATGTGTTTTGTTATATTATATAATACTGTTATTACTTTTAGTAAAATAGAGTAAAGAATTTATTTGTGTAAATTTTGTATTTATGTAAGATAGTTAATCAAATTATTTATTTATAATGCTGATAAAGTTAATTTACAATTCTCTGAAAAAGGCTATTGGCAAATCTTTCAAATCAACTTGACATTGCAAAGGACTAGAGAGACTGTTTTATTACTTGTGCCTTACTTGTAATTGATCAGTTTGAAAGGAGTATGCAAATTGTATGAAGAATTCTGTTGAGAAATATATTAAATAATGTCCGCACCACCAATAAAAAAAACCCTGTAAGCTGCATTCTCTGCTGAATCATTACTCTTCAGTTGACTAGTTCACCATTTTTCCTATATATTTTTATTATATGTACATAATTTATCAATAGTAAAATGTTACATTTTAATTTACATGTGCTAAATTTACTCCACCCACAACTTTAACACCTTCCAGTTCTAGATCAGTAAAAATTATTATTAATCATTTATTAAACTAGAGATTGTCTCTAGCCCAAATATAAACTTTAAGCCTCAGTTAAAGATTAATATATATTTTATTTTTTTATTAAATAAACACACACACATGGAGTTATTCACATTTCTCTTTCCCATGTGTCATAAATTGTTATAAATGTATTAAATGATCTCCATATCATCTATATTATCATAAATAATATAATTATATCTGATGAATAGATCCTTTATTTTTTATATCATAGTCTCTATAATCAATGGAATCATGAATCCACCTGTAAAATTTAAACAACTCATTATCTGATCTTCACTGCCTTCTAGTGGCATTAATTTATTACCTTTCTTTTGCATTATTTTATTATACAATAAGTGTTAGAATCTCACATTTTAATAACTTTAACATTATTTACTTTTATTAATAATTTCTGTAGTTATTCTGCATAAATAATTGTTTTTTTATTGTTGTTCTTGCAAAAACATATTTTTATATATAACTAGTTATAAAACAATAGTCTCATTGTATTTTTGGGATTATATGAAAACCTTATCCCTTCAAGCTTAGTTATTCGAATTTGATTAGTTTTAATTTTCACAACTAATCAATGTTACAATGCAAGCATCAGTAAATATTTATTTAGATATTACATACATCGCCAATAAGAATAGTCAAGTAATTCATGAAAATATGTAAAGTTAAGTCAACATTCATCTCTCTATATAACTCACCAAAGTATGAAAGCAGAATTCTTGGGTGACAGAACAAATGGATGCAACATTAATATTACTGAATAAATTGAGAGACTGAAATAGAACAGAGCTGGATATATAGATATAAAAAAAATTAATAAATGAATAGTTGACAACTTAAACTTAAAAGTCTTGAAAAAAGACCCATAGTAAGATGGCTTGATAAAATAAAAAGGATGTTGGTATGGATCAGTGAAATGAGATTAAAGTTGGAGAGATAATCATACTGCTGTGGATTAATAATGGTTAAAAATTATTTAAAGTTCGTAATTATAAATACGTCTTTAATTTTTGTCTAAAATAAATCTTTACCATATAGTAATCCTATGCAAAGTTTGAATCATGCGATCTACTTCAATATTTATTTATTGGCATATATATATATCATTAAATAAGTAATAAGTGTAATAATGCTCAAGGTTAATTGGCTTTATAAGTAATCCTTATATATATATTGTCTAGATATTTTAAACATTGCTATTTTTACATTGTCTGATATCTTATTATACTTTTTTCCTCTGAGATAAAGAACGCAGCAAAAATAAGAATTAATACCAATAATTGGATACAGCTTTTTTTATTAATAAAAAATAAATAATATTTGCAAAAAGAAACAATAACATCATTATTGATATTTAAGTATGCAAAAAAAAAAATGGAAATCTATCTCCTCAATTAAAATATTTTTTGAGTATTCAATGAACTTTGCTATATAATGATTTATAACTTTTATTTATAATTTTTGGATTAAGATTTTTTTTCAGCTTTATGTTACATTGTAAACTTTTTCATTTGCAAAAAAAAAAGTGCAAAAATATATAAGAATATATAAAAAAAATGAAAATGTCAATATTGATTAATGAAATTGAACTTCAATGATTGAACGGATTGAATTTTTTTTTACGAACTGAAGTTTTATTTTAATTTGGCTTTTAAAATGATTAAAATTCATTTCCGCGATTTTGGATGGTTTTTCTCTTTCATAATCTAACATATGTCTAGATTTCGAATTTACTTAATATTTAAAAAATGAACATGTCACATAGAGTATTCAAAAAAAAAAAAAAAAACATTCTCTCTATTGCTCTTTCTTTTCTTCTTATATATAAAAAAATCAACGAAGTTTTTAATATTTATAAAAATAATTCAGTTAATAAATATGATAAATGTGCTTTTGCTATGGCAATACCCAGGATTCTTAAAATATTTGTAAATAAGAAACTGTAACGATAATATATACTGTGATTATAAATTTAAATTCTCACAGTAGCTCATTTGAAAGCTTTTGATCACTCGATTGATGAGTGAGATTTATTTGCTATCAACCGAAGACCATTAGTGTATACAAATCTCATTTATAGCCATATTTTCTATTATCACTTCAATTCATATTTGCGTTATTTTATTACATAGTAATATTTGTTTTTAGATAACCCTACTATTAATAAATAACAAAAAAAAATCACTAGACTTATTTATTAATGGATAGTATTAAGACAGACATTCTATATTTAAAATTTTAAAAATCAGATATATTAATCTTTAACTGAAGTTTAAAGTTTATATCTATACTAAAGATAAACTCTAGTTTAGATGATTAGTAATATACATTATTATTTTTATCTGAGGTGGATGGTGTCAAAGTTGTGAGTGGAATGAGTTTGGCAATGGTAAATAAAAATATACCAATATTCTATATAACAGATTTCTCTACCACAATGTCATAATGAAGATGTTAGCCAATAAATAAAAAAAAATAAAAAAAATGATTTTTACTATTTATTATAATTTGCAATAAAAAAAGCAATTTTTACAAACAGTTTTCACTATTTATTATACTTTTCAAAATAAGCAATTTGTTTCAAAACAAACCATTTTCGATACTGATTAAAATTGACAAGTTCTATTTGAATGGAAAAGTTTAAATTAGTATTTGGATGAAAAAATGGGGACTGCTGTATTTTCATAAATTATTCAAACAATCAATTTTTGCTCACAATTCATTTTCAAAGCAACTATTATTAGATGTGAATTAAAAATGACAATTTTAATCAAAGCAAATTATTTGTGCTATTAGTCAGATGTCATGAAAATGTATATTTTCACCATTTTTTGACCTCACATCAATATCAGTTTGCTTTCTAAATCAAATAATTTTCAAAAAGGTAAACTGAAATGGACATATTTTGTTCAAATAAACCATTATTGTAAACCATGGAGGTTGTCTTTTGTATTAATTTCAGTTTCCATGCCTACATTAAATATGAACACAAACCAGGAACTATACGTACTCAATGGTGAAGACCCTTGTTTGAATCACAGCTCTTGAAAATATGATTGAACAAAAGCAATCCAATATCCTTCATAGCTTTTCTCAACTTTGTGATTCTAAAGTTCACATTATTGTGAAGGTGTTAATGTGATTTCATTTTAAATTAATCCTTACCATCTATCATTGGCACTGTTTGACCAGTTATGCATTATAATATGATTACCACATTCTATGTTCAAAATCCCTGTTAGCAGATTGAATTAAAGTTCCAAACTTTTTGTTTTAGATTAGTTTCTAAATGAAAATTAATGATTCACTTATTAAAGTAAATGAAAGTTTTTCAAAAATAAATTTGTATTTATAATTGACAAACATAATCTATAGCAGTAAACATAAGACATATATTTGTGAATAAATAATTGCAGCCATACAGCATTGATTTATTTGACAATTTGCTTTTGTGTAAAAGTAAATATTTTCTACTAATGTCTGAATTAATCTTTTAAAATAATTAATATTCTACAAATATTTTATGAAAAAAATAATAAATGGCAAAACAAGATTCTAAAACATACATTTTTACTTTTCAAATCAAAATGAAAATATAGAATTGTCATATTCATTAACAAGTACTCTCTTATGAAGAGAACAAAAAACAAACAATGAATGTCATAAAGGGCAAATTAAATTTAAGCATTAAACTTAAATATTATTAATTTATTATTTGTGACAATATTCTGAAAGTGGCAGCATTATTCAATATAGTTTTTCCTATACAATAAAAGAAAAATCATCATAATAACATTAAAAATAGTTAGAGAGTGAGTTAAAGCTGATGATACATGGATGTATTTCATACTCAGAGAAGACTAAAACTGTAACTAAAATGATTATTGATTTATTACTTTTAAAATCTGAAGGATTAGTAGACTACTGTGAAATTCTACAAATGAGCTGACAAAGGCCGTAAATCATTACTGATTGGTAGATTCTTTGATTTTGACCATATGAACAATTTTATAAATTCAATGAGGAAAAACAATTGTATATTTTTCATACTTTATTTAAAAATTTATACTTATTTTTACAAAATATGTGTCTAGTAATTATTAAAACAGAAATGTTTTTTTTTATTTATGCTTCAATTTTTTTTAAATATGATTAATTTCAAAATATATATGTTAAGAAATTTGAAATAACAATAAAAAAAATTACAATCATTATGCTTTGT
This sequence comes from Epiperipatus broadwayi, assembly GCA_028023455.1. Lineage (NCBI taxonomy): Eukaryota > Metazoa > Onychophora > Udeonychophora > Euonychophora > Peripatidae > Epiperipatus > Epiperipatus broadwayi. The sequence continues at coordinate 61,238 of JAQFVV010013649.1, read as the reverse complement.
CAAACATCATAATATAGATATTTTTATATATTGTAATACGTATAAATACAATTTTAAATTTTAGAACATAATTTTCTAGCATTATAATGACTTAACAATATTTTTTTTACATTTTATAAATGAAGATCAATCAAGAAAGACTTTGTTTACATTTTATCATTCTTACTTATAATTTCTAATAATAATAAAAAACTTTAAAACAGCAGCAAACTCTCAATATAGAAGTGCTATCCAGTGCAAGCCTTAATAATCAATTGATGCAAAAATACTAATGCACCAAATCCCTATCTAATACTGATTTATCCAATATCCCCAGACTAGGTTTTAGCATGTGGCTTTTATCAGTGAGGAATATTGCATCAGAGAGCAATGTATCTAGATCTACCTAGAAATGAATGATATTGGATGAGTAGACACTAGATAGAAATTTTATTCACAAATCTTTCTGCATTCATTGATTACTAAGTCTTGCATTGGGAGGTATTATCACATGGAAAGTTTGCTACTATGGTAACAAAGTTAATGAACAGGAATTGGTGATCGTCTGATCATCATCATCAACAATTATCAGTCCACTGCAGGATGAAAATTTCTACAAGTTCAAACCATCATCTCTGAGCTTTGGTTTTTCTTCTCCACATCTCCTATGCACACTTTCTTATTTTGTCCATCCTTATCACAAGTGGTCTCTTTCTGGGTATTTTACAATCACTTGGAATCCAATTTAAGATTTCAATTGTCCATCTATTATTATCCCTTCTAACAACATGTCCAGCTCAATTCCGCTTCAGTCATTTAATTTTACCAATGAGATCAATAACAGGCATTGCTCTCTTACTCCTAACATGCATCTCTCTATACTTATTTGAGTGGTCTGAAGTCTCTTAATTATTCTTCTATTAAGTGTCCAAGTCTCAGATCCATAAGTAAGAACTGGAAAAACACATTTACTAAAAAACTTTCTTTTTAAATACATAGGCATATGTCATTTTAATATCAAGTTATTTCTACTAAAAGCACTCCAACCAAGTTTAATTCTATGATTAATTTTATTCATTATGTTTCCATCTGTATTAATAATCTGACCAAGATATTTGTAGCTGTTAACATCATCTAACTCATCATAATCAATCTTTATTTTCATATTTTGAGAAAATCCATTGAACATTACTTTAGTCTTTTTAACATTTATCTTTATTCCTACCTGTCTACTTTCATCTGATAACTCCTGCAATATTTTCTGCAATTATAAAGCATTATTTGCAAAAACAACTATATCATCTGCAAAATTTAAATGACTTAAATAATCTTCATTTACTTTCACTTCTTTAGATTCCCATTTTAATTCAACAAAATACTTCTTGCAGTATTGTTTTAAAAAGATTTGGAGATATGGAGTCACCAAATCTTACGCACTGCCCAATGTTGACTTTCCTAGTATCATTATGTAATCTAATTCTTGCTGTTGCATTTTTATAAATATTCTTTAAAATATGTCAATATCCTGGATCTATACCTTGATGATCCAATGCTTTAATCACTGAAGAAATGTTTATAGAATCAAATGCTTTTTCGTAATCTACAAATCCAAAGCATAATGGCAACTCATATTCATTTGTCCTTTCTATAACTTCTCTCAATACCTGGATATGATGACTAAAACCATTATTAAATCCAGTTTGTTCTCTTACTTGGTGAAAATCCAATGTTCTCTATAGACAAGTTGTAATTATCTTGGTAAAAATTTTGTATAAAACTGATAAAAGGCTGATAGGTCTGTGATTTTTAATATCTTTTTATCACCTTTTTAAAATATTAATACTGTATTCTTCCAATCAACTAATGCATTTTTATCATTTAGACATTTGCTATATAACTTTGCTAATTTTTTTTCTATTTCTTCAGCAGCTTCTTTTAGTATATTAATTATAATTCCATCATTATCTGGAGCCTTTCCCTTCTTCATAAATTTAATTGCATGTCTTACTTCCTCATTTAAAATTCTGAGCAATTCAGAAGATATAATAGATATAGGAGGTACCTGTTCTTTATTACTATATAATTCTTGATAGAAGTCTTTTACCATTTTCATGATGCCATCTCTATTTTAATAATAGCTCCATCTTTTTTCCTTATTGCAGATATAAATTTCCTATCAATACCAAAATGTTGTTTTACACTCTTGAGACTTTTATTTTTTTCTACAGCTTTTTTTCCTAGTTCACAGTTATACTTTCTTATATCATTTTCAACTTTTTTCCATACCATTTTACAGAATTCGAGGTATTCGATCCTTTTTAATGCATCATTTTTGAATATCTTCATATTCCTTCTTTTCTCCATATATTCTCTAGTATCACTAGCAATTTTCATGGTCAAGTGCTGCTTTTTTCTATCAGCTATCTTTGTTGCAGTTTTTAAAAGTGTATCAGTTATTTTCTTATTAATTTCATTCAAATATGAATAATGTTCAAAATCTACTAATACTTGAAACTGATTTGTAAGTTCTAATTTAAATTCATTAGAGTGTTTATGAAGATTACAAATATCAATTTTAAATATTGTTTTTCTTAATAATTTTTGTCTCTAGTTTTGCATTAACATGTATCTTACATCTTACTAATCGATGATCACTTCCTGTTTTAAATTTATTATGAACATTACAATCTTGAAATATGTATTTTCTGTTAGTCAAAATATAATCCAATTCTGCTGTAGCTTAATTTGGATGCTTCCATGTCCATTTCCTTTTAACATTTTTTTCTCACTAAAAAGAATTCATAATATAACGTTTTTGTTTTTTTGCAAACTCCACAAGTCTACAACCTCTCTCTTTTCTATTACCATAACCAAAACTACCTACAGCACTTTCATCCTTCATTTGTTTACAATTCTAGCATTAAAGTCTCCCATATCATTTTAAAATATTGTTTACTCTGATGAAAAGCCTTTTGTACATCCATAAATAATCTTCTACTACTTCATCACTTGTTGGGCCATAAATCTGAATCATCTGCATTTGGTATCTGCTATTAAGTTCTATAACTAATCTTCTAATTCTTGCAATCTTCTTTCACTTGAAAGTGATCTGCAGTTGTAATTACCTAAATAAAAAGTCATCATCAAATGGCAACCTGGGTCCACAATCAGGAGATTTCTGTCATGATTTTATATATCTATTGGGAAAATATTTATAACTTCATATTCATTCATTCTTCCTTATCAGGCAACTGAGAAGAAAAATCATGGTGTTTCTTGATCTTAAACTCAGAGGAAAAAGCCAATAAACTCACCAAACTGGATAATGCATGTTGGTGAGCAGCCCATCTATATTCATATATGCATAATCACATAGTAATAACAGCTATAATGACAAGAATGTCTGGAATGGACATTAAGAATTTGCCCTGCTCGGTTGCTTTAAAACCTCCAAGAGGAATCAAAGGGTATTCTTTCAGTTAATAGAAAACTCCTTTCTGTAGCCCGTCATGTGATATAGTAATGGCTTTAAAACTGTTCTCATTATGTATTTGACTTTATTATTTCTTTCCCTACATTTTGAAAGATCTAGTATAATTTTTAGATTGTTTTCCATTTGTAAACATATATTTCTAATAAATTAATTGCAACTTATGTTTCATAATGTGAAACAATGTTATTAATATTAAAATAAAATGAATATTTACTCAAACTGCCACTCAAGGATGGTGCAAAAAATGTTGAAAGTAAGAAATACTAAAGACATTCATGCAAATTTGCACTGGTTATCTATCTGTTTTAATTCAGAATGTAGCAAACAAAAAAAGAAAATCCAAAAACTTTTCACCAAAAGAGATATGATACAACTTTGCTTTGCAGTGTTTTGTTTATGATCATTTTTTAAATATATATGTACAAAATTCAATTTTTAAATAGTTTTTTTTTTCTTGCAAATTTAAGCATTCAAATAAATGTAAAAAAAAAAAACATTGCAAATGTTATTTACAGATAAAAAACACTGGTGACAAAATGTATATTCAAATATTTTAACACATTCATATGAATAATTATTTTTGTGAATATTCTTTCCATTAATTAATTTTAAAGCTAAAAGCACGGAGAGAAAAGATGTCCAAATTCTCAAGAGTTTTTCGTTTTCTCTTTTAAATGGCTTCTTTGTGGAAGTTTTAAATAAAAATCAGTTTGATGTATTGATTTTTTTTTTGGAAAAAAAGTCTCCGATGATCTCCGAGGTAATGAAAGCGATCACGCAAAAGACGTGAATCATTTCTCACACGCAGAATATTTAAGTTACTTATCAGTTAACCAACAAACGCGTAAAAAACATTTTTGATGATAACTTGGTTAAATTTACTTGCATTTACTTTCATCAAATATAAGAGCAATTATTTATTTTGTATAGAAAAAAGGTTGAAATTTAAATCTATTCAAAAGTTAAATTATGACTTTTCTTTGTCTATTCTCTGGGCAAAATATTTTGACTGCTGCATTTCTATAAATGACATTCACAAATCATAGAAGTACAGTTTAATAAATCTTTAATTTGATATCTAAATGACAAGAGAAGTTTATATTGATCGAAGAAGTAGATGTTTTATATAATCCCTATGCGCTATTGTTTCTTTTAAATATTTGATTTGAATCTTAATATAAAATATCTTTATATATATACGATTAATTTTCAAAATAAAAAGTTTATTTTGGAAACAAGTCTTCTTAAATTACCTTACAGTTTGAGTCGTTTAATTTTGAAATAGCATATAAAAACTAAATATATATAAATAATCGCGCTAAGAAAGTACTATAGGATTTTATGAATATACATATAACTTCAGCAGCTTAATTCTAACTCAAAAAAAAAAAAACCAATTATAGAAATACAAATATTAATAATATACTACTGATGACATACGTAGTGATTATAGAAAGTATTCCTTCTAGTTATTAATTTATGAGTTTCTGGAAAGAATTCATTGTTCTCATTATGTAATTAAGTCATTTTAATTTTAGACAAAATAAGGCAACGACAATGAATAGTAAAAACCAAACAAAAATGAGATTGGAGAAAGTGTTGTATGTACAAGTTAAGAATGAAAATGTGATTTTACAACATACAATCATGTTCTAATGGTTAAACTAAGAAGATTATGATAATCGAATTCTGTACTAACCTAATTAATTGAAGACGGAAAAAGTAAAGAAAAATATATTGAAAGGTATTGGATTAAAGAGCAAAAAGAAACAGTAAGGTAAAGAAAAAAAATGAAGCAAATATTAGAGGAAGATTAAATAGAAGAGTCAAAAGTTCCTCTTTGTATTGGAAACTGTATCATGCCTTTGATGACTAATGTTTGGAAGATCAAATAGAAGAGACAAAAGTTCCTTTTTGTATTGGAAACTGTATCATGACTTTGATGACCAATGTCTGGAAGATCAAATAGAAGAGACAAAAGTTCCACTTTGTATTGGAAACTGTATCATGACTTTGATGACCAATGTTTGGAAGATCAAATAGAAGAGACAAAAGTTTCTCTTTGTATTGGAAACTGTATCATGACTTTGATGACCAATGTCTGGAAGATCAAATAGAAGAGACAAAAGTTCCTCTTTGTATTGGAAACTGTATCATGACTTTGATGACCAATGTTTGGAAGATCAAATAAAAGAGACAAAAGTTTCTCTTTGTATTGGAAAGTATATCATGACTTTGATGACCAATGTCTGGAAGATCAAATAGAGGAGACAAAAGTTCCTCTTTGTATTGGAAACTGTATCATGACTTTGATGACCATTGTTTGGAAGATCAAATAGAAGAGACAAAGGTTTTTTTTCTTTTTTTCTGCAGAACTTCCAACACCTTGTCCAATTGTTGAATCTCTATTTATATTCTATCACAGCTATAACTTTCAAATGAAAGAAATTGAAATTGTACTTCCTTAAAGATCATCTCTATAACATAAATAGATAAGTTGTTTTTATTTCAGAAAATAATTAAGTTATTCATAAAATACTTCTAGAAACCCTATCAATTGTTTTGGGTTAGTTTCTAACATTATAGTGTGTCAATTAGATGAAGCTAAGCAAAGATGAATTATTTCAAAAATATTTTAATCTTCTAGTTGCCAAAATTTTTGAATTGTAACCTTGACCGGGAATGAATATATAATACAAAGTTGCTGTAGTTAATATTTTATAGACTTTAAAAAATATATATTTTTTTAATGAGATGTTTCATCAAAATCAGGGACTTTGTATAGAAAAATTGAGAAAAAACATTGGAATTCATTTGTTTGTACAGCTTTCTATTGTATTTTTTAGTAACAAACTTTATGTATATTTTCTTTTGATATTTTAATTCCAAAAAAAAAAAAATCTTAAGGTGTCTGGACAATCAAAAATGTGGTGACTTCAATAACTTTTAGACATTATAATGTTGGAGGTTGTTATATTAAAGCTGGCATTCAGAAGGGAAAGGAGTTTGAGGGTTATTGAATAACATTTGTGGCAGTGTTACATTTTAGTTAGTCCCAAGAATCATCATTCAATGCATGGGGAAAGACACTGTTTGATATCTTTGATAACACTATAATAAACTGGAATAACTATATGAGAAAAGTTTGTGTCTCTACTCTCATCCTGAGAAAAACATAACACTTGAGACACTAACAAAATGGTCAAAATAGATGAGACTTTTTAGTAAATAAAAAAACCAAATCAGATGAATAGTTCAAGATCAGAAGTTGTTTGGTGAGTTGTCAAAATGCAGGATAGAATAATGACAACTCTGATGAAAGTGATAAAACAAAATGTGGAAAAAGCTTGATAATTTATTAACATTGCTGGAAATTTTAAAAAGTGATGAACTATGGACTTCTGGATATGAACATTTGCATGTAAACAATATGTACATCTGCATGAATGCAGAAACCAGTGTACACACCCAGAATATAGAAAGACTTTGGGATTCATCCAAATAATATAAAACAATGAGGGACTGTATGCCAAAGCCTTGAGTCATACATAGCTAAATGTATGTGTTAGAGTCTTCACAAAGAAGACACTTTCATGGGCATTTTGGGCAATATCAAAAAATTCATTCCACCAAAGTGATTATGGTTTTATCACTTTTTAAAGAAATAAATTTTCATTGACAAAGGTTTGCTTTTATTGTTTTACACAGTAAATTTAGATTTAGTATGCCATTTTGTTTTCAAAAAATTGATAGTTCAATCTTGTCAGAATACCTCATGCAAGCATTATTTTATGAGATTGCAAGGTTTGAAAATAATGTATATAGGATATTTCATGGCATATCTAATGTGTAAGTATCAAAACAATTGTACACAGTGTAGGGACATTGTTACTCATCATTTAGTCTTAAATATTTATGGAATGTTTATAAATAATTAGAAATTGATTTTAAAAATTTAATTAGTAAAATATGACGTATTGAACATCTATTCTAATTTCAACTAGTATTTTAAAAAATGCTAGTTTTTTTCACATGAGTATCATTAAAATAAGGTTACTGTATATTATATATCTACAGGTATGATTGCCACATGCATTAGAATCTTTATTCATTAAAAGTATAATAATAAAATGATGACTTCAAATTCATTCATGAGTCGGGGTAGAATTAAGTGCACAATACATTCACTTGGTAAACACAGACACCTGTGCTCCAAATGTCATGCCTTAAAGCTTAAAATAACTAGGAAGTGAATAACAAGCTATTTTTTAATTTTAGATTATGAATTGTTCTAATATATAACTTTCTATAGATAAAATGTTCATATAACTATGATATATATATATATAACTAAAAGAAAATCTGTGTCTATGTTATACAAAAATTTTATTCATAAAATCATTCATTAAATTATACAAATGTATCCATTTATTCAAACATATTACTACTGAATGTACAAAAATATATTTTATTGTAATAAAAGAAACAAAATTTGTCACATAATTATTTTTATTTAGATTACACACTAAAAATTAAAAAATAATTCTGTCAATTTGAGTTCACTCCTTTTTTCTTTATTTATATATTTCAAAGAAAATATTCTACTCAAATTATTTAAATTGTACTATAACTCATTAAAAATAACATAGTATGTTAAATTGTAATTTAGTACAGATATAGGCACACACATATTAGGTATAGAAATTTTATTTGCATTCAAATAAAATTTTCTTATTTTAAATTTAAATAGAAATATTCTTATTTTAAAATAAATAAAAATGCTTTTTATTAATGGCAGAATATTTCTGTAGTATAATTTTTACCGCACCATTGTTATGCAAGGTAGACATTGGTTTTATCCACTTTTAATGCTTTGTGGAGAGAGATAATTATAAACATATAACGAAAGGCATATGAAATATATGAATAAACACTAAGATGCACAATTACCAACACTCATCATTTGATCCAGTCTACAATCTTTTACCCATATCTTTACCATTGTTCAATATGCGTAGATAGCTAACTACTACATTTTAATTGTTGTGACAAATTTACCACACTTACAACTTTGACACAAAGCACTTAAATGGGAGTACATAATTAATTTATTAGTCATTAATTTGACTAAATCTTATCTAATAATGAATAATATTTCTGTAGTATAGTTATTACTATATCATTGGGGATCATATATATTTTTCAATAGTCTTTGGTTACATGTTTATGATTACATAAAACTGGATAGAAATTGGCCCCAACATTGTGTGACAATGGCATACGAAAACTTACACTACAGAAATATTATCCATTATTAGATATTTTCTAGACTAATGAATAACAAATAAAAGTTATTAAACATGCTTTTTGATTTATTTTAGGCAGGCAACAATAAAATTTTCCTTTTTATGCGTAAATCCTTTACTGAGGTAAATAGATTTATTTAAACAAATTATTAATTAATGAAGTCCAAATAAAAAGAAAAAAGCATTTTTAAACTAAAGGTTTTACACAAAATAAATTAAAGGTTACATTTATATTGTACTGTTTTGCTATAAAAATTTCTTATTCTGTTATCTTCAATTTGTTACATATTTTATTTTATTGTCTGAAAATTTCCAGTTTCTTTAAAAGCTTTAATTATGGGATTAAAAAAATTATTTAAAACCGTCTGCGATATAAATAATATTTAGCAAAAATTAGTTTGGCTATCCTCTTTTATTTTGTTTTGTTCCTGTTTATTCTAATTATGAATAAATACCTTATGTTCCATTAATGCACCACTCATAGGAGCCTTCCCTATGAACCAAAAAAAACCATTCATGCAATGTTTGTTTATAGCTATGAACTTTTTCTTAAGTGTATAGAGCCAGATCACTGAAGTGTTATTGGTCCATGAAGATGCTAAATTATGTACCAACTGTACAAAATGTACAATAATGGATTATATAATTAGTGGAAAATCAATTATGAGGTAGTAAATATTTTAAATGTATGTGGAACTATAATTACAACTGAATTTTGAAAACAAATCAACCAAGAAAAATATAAGTGTGTTGCAACATAATCTCAACTTTGAATTTGCATACAAATCTCTTAAAAAATAAGAGGATAAAAATCATATATATATTGTAACAGTATATAATATGCCCTTACATTAATTTAAGATTAAAAAAAAAACTTAAGTTCGTAAATAAAAACTAAAAGCTAAAAAATTAAAGAGTTGTTAAAGTGTATATATATCGCACTGATGCAAAACTTTAAAAGTATTTATTTTTTTAAATGAAAAAAAAAGTATTTGAACATACTTTTTTATAAAAAAGTACAAGATCTAAAGATAAAATACTTTTGTAAATGGAAATGATTGTTTTATAAATTAAATGAAAAGCAAACTAGCCCTTGGGGCTCTTATATAAAAAAGTCAGATGAAATATAGATAAGAGAACAAAAATAAATTAGATGTCCAATAGAATCAGCAATGAAGGCCCGGACCGTAATGAAAAATTGGAACAGGAAACATTGTTCAGTGAACTGGATGATCGGTATAAAAGGAAAAATATTGAAATTAAGAACAGTTCCAGCTTGATTTTTTTTTTGAGGGGCATGATAAGACACACTTGTCATTCTCTCTTTTATTTCAAATGAAATGACTGATGAATTATGAATGGTACCATTGCAGACCCTGAATCATATGGGTTCTGCAATCAAATAGTACCAGGATTGAACCAGCTAAAGCCTACTCCAGAACAGACCGGTCTTCAAATAGAGATGTTGCAGGAATTGGCACCAGGAACCAGGATTCTTCTACTGTAAGACATGAACTGTAAAATTTAAAAGTAATTAAGAACTTTCATTAAGATTTGACAAGCTATTAATATTCAGCTAACCTAAATTCTAAAATGAACTTTTATCTGACTTAAATTTTCAAATTAATTATTAATGTTTAATTTTTATACATTTGAGTTTGCTAAAAATCATTTCCATTTTATTTTTATTTTTATTAATATTTATTGCATAAATTATTTAAATGCATTAAATTTAAGTTGGGTATAGATGCTTGCATAGATTTGTTAATGTTTAATTTTGTTTTTATTTTCATATTTGATTAGAATATATAGGCATTCAGTAAATAATGATACCTTATGGTTGAGTATCTAAAATGTATTTATTTGGATGTCTTTTAATTTATTGGTGTCAATGCGGCATCTTATGATGAATGCCATGGGATTACTTGTAAATTTCCCTCTGCAATTCCATCAATGATTTTATATTTTGATCGTTTATGTTTATTTTGAAACATTTTTAACCATGTAAACTATGTAGCTGATCTATACTCAATGTAAAAAAACATACTTTTATAAAATTCATCAGTGTGAAATTATATAAATGTTAAATTTAAATTGGCCATGAATGGCTATATAGATTTGTAAAGTTATATTAATTAATTAAGGGAGGGTTAATCTTAGGTTATTTGTTTTGTAGTTAGATTGGGTCAATGGATTGGATATATCAGTGTAGTTAGTAAATGTAGTATGAGGTTCACTATGTGCAGGATCGAATTATATGCCACACACCCCCTTTTTGCCTATGAAAGGGGATAGTAAGATGGAAAACACAGTCTCTCCCTATGAAGTGTTTTTTTTATTGTTCTTCTTGCCAGACAGATGTAGCATTCCTGTAGTGGACAAGAGTCAATGTCTCTAACCATGCTGTTCAGTTGTACATTCCTGACAGTATGGTATTTGTGCTGTTGTATTCATGTTGCATTGAATACATCAATGTATCAGATGGATTGACGTCGGTTTGACTGCGAACTTTTGGCCTAAGGTTGAATAAGAGATAGAATATTTTCTTTTCAAATGCAATCTATGTAGTTTATTCATACTCGACACTCTTAAAAAAATATTATTAAATTCATCTGTACGGCAGATACGGTAAGACTCATATCACATCCAACCATTATAATATATATATATAAACATTACAAGCATAAAGCTAAACTAGTCAATATATAATCAAAACTACTCCAAATCCAAAATTCAACCAGACCAGCATAAAAATAATATTAAAACACTACCAATGGTTTCACTGCTACAAGCAGACTGCTCAAGTGTAAAGAACTACAAAAACTACTCAATATATATAATATTAAACATTACCCACAAATACATTCACTTCCCATCCACCCTTAATAGTAAAAGAGAAGTCTTCTTGTAGCAGTGAAACCATTGGTATGTTTTAATATTATTTTTATGCTGGTCTGGTTGAATTTTGGATTTGGAGTAGTTTTGATTATATATATATAAAATACATATTTTGCGGGTTCATCCGTGTTAAAAACTTTTAATATCAATATACTGACGTTTCGACTTGGTCACACAAGCCATCCACAGAGTTATGTGGATGGCTTGTGTGACCAAGTCGAAACGTCAGTATATTGATATTAAAAGTTTTTAACACGGATGAACCCGCAAAATATGTATTTTATATATTTAACTCGTGCAAATCTTCGTTTTAACATATATATATATATATTATTGCCAACTTAGCTGACTGCTACATAATCCAATGTAACTACATGAAAATTGTTTAAATTATAAAAAATTTATGAATTTGGTTTAAATTCTAAAATAAACTTTCTTTCAACTGTAAACTTATAATCTATTTTATCAGCAATCTTTTAAGTTAATATTGTATTACTATTTTTTTGTTTTATACCAACCAATATTATTTAAATTACAGTTAATGGTTTAAATCATATTACTATTATAATGCTAATTTTAAGAGTTTAAAAAAGAGTGATTTTGAAGACTAAACTGTAAAACATATTGTTTTTTTTTATAAAAAAATATTTACAATTAATAATTTGTCCTGCATAAATTCTTTTAATATTTATTTAAATTCTTATAAAGTAATAAAATCCGTATAAAATATAAATCAGAACAGGTTTGTCAATGGAAATTATTTTTCAAAATTAATATCTCTGAATACTATCTGATTTAAAATATTTTATTAGGCCTACAATTTAAACACATTGTTTAAAAAAAAAGAAAGGGGAAGGAACGAATGTTCAGAAATTTATTGTCAACCTATTAAAACTGTTTCTGGAGTGGATCTTTATTTTAGTGATTTATTAAAGTAGGCTTGATTTGTTAATAAAGTTTAAACAAATTATAGTTTCTATGACAATATATATATATATATATATATATATATAAAGTAATTTTGGGTTAAACCATGTGTAACTTTTAATTACTTCACGATGTTTCAAGAAAATAGCATTCATCATCGCCATAGTTAACAGTCCAAAAATAAACATTAAATAAAATATTATTAATCTGCATGGGAACAAAATCTATCATTTAATACCTTTTGAAAGATATTACCCGATAAAAGAAAAATTGTTATAAAATCTTATATTTCTAATTTATTATAGAGATGATGAAGTAATTCCAAATTACTGCAAATTAAAGTTTCATTACAATTCTTATAAAAGAAACAACATACAGATGGTGAGTAAAAAAATTTGATTTTAATTTATTCATGATACCAGGACGAAATTAAATTATATTAATGTCTTGTTTTTTGTTTTTTGTTTTGCTAAGAGAAGTGTAACATTATACACTATTATTCACTCAGTTCTCTGGTCTATTTTTGTCTATCAAAGATAAAGAATTTAAAGTTTTAAACAAAAAAAACTAGCTTTATTGATATCTAAAAAGAACAAAACAACTTAGTAAACATATTTCGTTATTAAAATAGGCAAAACTCATTATACATATTGCCACACACAGCAAGCTAGAGTAATCAATGGATGCCAGAAGGCTTGTCTATAAAATCGCCATCTAGTGCCTACTCATCCAATATTCCCAGATTAGTTTCTGGCTTGTGGACTTCATCAGTGAGGAGCCTTGAGTTTGAGAGCACTGCACCTAGATCTTAGGATCTAATGCAACCCTCCAGCAGCCACCTTTTATCTCCATCTAACTACAAAACTATGAGTCTTAAATTGAAAACATCTTAGTATTTACAATTACTCTAGCTTGCTGTGTGTGGCAATACATATAGTGAGTTTTGCCTGTTTTAATAACAGTTATAAGCAAGCATAAGAAATGGTGATCATGTAATGTTTTTGGCTTTAAACATACTTAGATTGATTTACATGTTGAAAAATATTTTTCTAATCATCAACTTTTCTCAAACAATTTTTTTTTTGGGAAACAGTTTTAATTATTTGCTGGCTCCTAAACGTATTTCAGTTGATAATATTATAGTTTTAGGTTAGTTAAGTTATCATGAGTAATTCTAAAAAAATAATGTTAATTTGAGAAGGATCCAAGATATACCACCTTCTCAACTCACTGATTATATATGTCAATTGCTTATGATGCAGATTACTCAAGATAAAGAGTTTCAAAAAAAGAATCATACAGATATGAATAAAATGAAACAATCTCTTAGTAATGAAATTAAAGAGTTAATATAATCTCAAGAAGAGTTTCATAAAGATGCAAGAATAATGACAAAATCTCTTAGTAAATTTAATACAAATATAAAAAACGATGATAGAATCTATTAATAAATATAATAAGTCACAAAAAGAGAATAAAGAATCTTTAGAAAAAGATATGGAAAGTATTAGCATGTACCCATTAAAAGTGGTAGAACCCCAAACTGACATTAAAACAACCCTAAACAGTTATTTAATTAATTAAAAACAATCCATCATAGAATCTTTGGAAAGTTCATTTGTAGAGGTAAAAGTCTCTCAAAAGAAGAAAACATAACCTACAATTAAAGCAAGAATATGCTCAGAATGTAATTTGTCTAAGAAAAGTTGCAAGAGGAAAAATTAAAAGAATTAGAAATGGTTGAAGAGGTTAAGGTATCAAATGTAGGATGTAAAATAGAATCTCAAATTCTTGAAAAAAATATAACACTGTTTGTAGAACAGAAACAAATAAATCAAATTGTGGAAACTGAAAGTACAGTAAAAGGTATTTTTCCCTTTCTTCTCAAATTGGTGTGCATAAAATATCTGCCAATATTAATATTAATTGCAAAATGAAAAAGTTTCAAATAAATCTATTGTATTTAATCAGTGTCAAGTTAATGAGAAACAGTAAATGCAAGAATAAATTGTAAGTTGAAATTAATGTTGAAGAAATCTGTTTTGTTTGATTCAGTGACAATTGATAGAAAATTGTTGATAAATAAGAAGATTTATTATAAAATACAATTTATTTCAAATAAATCCATTTTGTTTGATTTAATTGATATTTATAGAAAATTATCAATCATCAGAACAATAAATTCTAAAATGAAAGTTAGTTCTAAAAAGTCTATTTTGCTTGATTTGATTAATACTGATTGAAAATTATCACTTATTAAAAGGTTTAATTGTAAAATGAAAATTATTTCTAAGAAATCCATTATGTTTTATCTAATTAATGTTGATAAAAAGTTATCAATCAATAGGATTAACTGTAAAATGAAGTCCATTCATAAGAAATTAATTTTATTTAATTTCTATAATACTGACAAAAAGTTCTTGGTAGATAAGATAAAAACTGTTTTAAAAACATTTCTCATTTAATCAATTTGATGTAAGACAGTATTCTTTACTGCTATTATTAGATGCAAGATGAAGATAGTTTTTTTTTTGTAAAATATATCTCCTTTGAATCATGTGTTATTATTAAAAATCATAATGATTAATGTTAAACTTAAGTGCTAGATAAAAAGCTGCACTTATCAAAAAATTATTTATAATTAGTAAATTTATTCAGAGACAATAATGTAATGTACTTACACTGCACAATCTAAAATTTGTCTCACTGAAAAAGATTAAGTGTCCTTTGTAGCAAATAAATTATTAATTTAAATATAAGATGAAATTGATAGTACTGAATCTTATAATGATAATGAAGTTTTTTTTCTAATGTATTGTTTTTAAATGTTTATTATACTGTGCTAATTAAAGATGGTGTATGTATTTTTTCCCTATAAATTCCAGGAAAGTGTAACTTTTACCTTTGTTATAAGCTACATGTCAAGTGAGGTCTGTTCCAAGACATCTATAAAAATATATAGTTCACCTAAATTTAATTTCCCAGTTAAAATATTTCAAATTCTTGTATTAGTTTTTAAGATTAAGAAACCAAATTCAAACCCATATTTTGGTTTGCTGATTCTTAAATTAAAGCTATAATATTTTAATTCATTTTAATTTTAACACATACTATTCTAGATAAATATTTTAAATTTATTTGTATATAAATGGTTGAAATCTTATAATCAAAGATAGAATTTGTAAAACAATAAATAAATGATTGTTGAATGAATGAATATATTATATTTATTTTTAACAATATTAAAGTTAATTTTGAAATGTATATTCTGAAAAACTTGTCTAGATTTAAATAATGATAAATAAATGTATTAAATGTTGTTTATAATATATTTAATACAATATAAATTTTATTATATATTTTATTCTTGTGTCTAAAATTTTAAATAATTATTTTATATGCAACCAGGAAGTATTATTAATTAATTTTTAATTTTCTAGACAAAAGTTGGATTTATTATTAAAATTAAATATAAATTAGTTAGATTTTTACTTGACAACATTCACTAGTTACACTAGATCATGGATTTGAATTAATCAGGAAAGATATTATAAATTAAAAGAGGAATTCATATTCTTGTAAAGTAGTCACATGACTACATTTAAAAATAGGTGAGATTGTTTCCTGCTCAAAATACTCAATCAGTTTTCATTTTATTTTTATTCATAGCAGTTAAATTTTACAAACTCCAGTTAAATTTTAAAAGTGCAATTTTCTTTAAGATGCATTATTTTTTTAGCTTAAGTGTGATAGGCTAAATTACAATATCTAGGCACAATTATGTAAATTGAAACACCAAATGAACTAAAATCTTATTTTCCAGCCAGATTTAATGGTAATATCATTTAATTATTATAACATTTAAAATGTTACCTTTCAAAATTTTCACAATGAAAGACTTCAACAGATATTATTATTGCCATTATAATGATTAAAGAATTGTCAATTTTAAGATAATTTGAACATCTGTTTTAAATTTAAATTTGCCACAATATATTTAACTTTCTTAGTTGCAATAATGACATTAAAAATATTAATAATTTCCTAATATTTAGGTAAAACATACTTCATCCTTATTAAATACTATCTAGAAATTATTTATTTCTAATAAATAACATTTAATTCATAAAACAAAGACTATATTTTTCTATGATGACTATGATTAAGATATTTTAACCTTTCCGAGGGTCATTTCATTATTGGCCAAGTGAGATAAAACTTGGAAACTTTTAATTGGTCAATTCACAAACTCTTTGATAGAAATATTTTCATCTTTTAATATATATTAATTTTAATTTCATTTTTAAAAAGTATATTAATTATTTGTAATGTTAGGAAAGTAAATGAAAGTTTTTTCAAAAATATATTTTTATTTGTATTTTATAGAAATATTCAAAAGCAGAAAAAATGAAGAAAACATTATGAGCAAATTACAAGTAATGCAAACGTCATTTATATCCCTCCCAGATTTACTGTTATAAATTTTTTTAAAATTTTTTAGTAAAATCTTAACGTTTTTCTAAAAATAATTATATTTTCAGCATATTTTAACCAAAATACATTATGATATGTAAATAAATGCCAGAAAAATATTCTAAAACATTAATCTTTGTTTGAAAATTAAATAAACAGCTTGAGACAATCTAAACTCTTGACAGGATGTCAAAATTATTGCTATCACTGGTTTCTTTTTCAATTTACAATCATGTAAAGTATACAATTTTTTAATAAAACCTTACTACTTTTGTAAAATAACTATATTTTCAGCAGATTTTATGAAAAATGTACAAAAAATAATAAAAAAACACTCTAAAACATATATTTTCATTTTCAGCAGTGAAAAAATATTTATCTGAATCATCAGCCAATAAGCATCAAGAATGGATGGACCAACCAATAAGCATTGGACTTTTTCTTTTATTCAACTTAAAACACTCCTAATATTGATTTTTTACTTGTAAAATAATTCAAGAAAGGGCAACATCTTATGGGACTTTTTCTAAAGTTTCCAATAAGTATAAATATGTCACCATAGCTCAAAAAATTGGCTGATTTAGTGTAACCCAAAGCCTTTGATGCAACAATGCATTGAACCCCATTGAAAGGTTAAAAGAACTTGTTTTAAGTTGAGAAAAGATGATTTTTAATTTTATCATAATAATATTTTACTTCAATAAACACTTTGTTTGTGATGTATTCTAATAAAAGACATATTATTATTAATTGAATAATGGCACGAATATTTCACATATTATGACTAGTAAATTCTTTCCCTCCCTCCTTTTGAAAAAAAGAATCCTTTTCTCACTGTGCGGTAATAAAAAAATCAACTTCCATTTAAATCAATTATTAAATATTGTATAGAAATATAAATTATTCATTTCATAAATTTGAAATATAATATATATCTGCAAAAGACATTATATTTGAATGAATTTAAATATATTTATACATTTAAATATTTATAATGCCTGCAATATTATAAATCCTACAAGTTCTTTTCTCTCACTAAGCTTTACAATGGGTACCATTGTGACCATAAATATGAGATCTAAAATATGTATTTTTTACTAAAAATAATTTTGTAATTTTGGATAAATATGATTTATCAAAAGTATTCTACTGCAAAATATTCTCATTATTATTAAGATAATTTATTGATGGATTATTTTTTAGAAAACCTGAGTTTAAATATTAAGGAGATATTTATTGCAACTTAATAAACATATATCATTAGTTAAATTTGTGGAAATTTGTTTGAATGGCCACAAATTTAGTTTATTATTTGCTAGCATATTGGCTGAAATTTTCATTAAGGATTTCCAGAAGCACTTTTATATTTCATAGTTTATATTCTAACTTTTGATATTTGAATTATATTGCATTTTATGATGAAGATATTTGCTATCCACAAGTCTTTATTTGCTACATTCATTTATTCATGTTCCAGTGTAGTAGGTATTGAAAGAAGAAAAAAGAAAGCTGAAGGACTTTGCTTAATTTATTTAATTTAATTGTAAAGGTTAAATTTATTTGTATTATAAATATGCATACCATGTTTTATTTCAGGTGTATATAATTTTCATATTATATGCTACATTTTGAAATATTTTAAATTAATGTTCTCAAAATAGCAATTTATCCTATTTTCTTATTTTAAAATTGTATGTGGTTTTTTTTTTACATATGAAATATTTATTAAAACGATATGTTGTTATGCTGAAACCTGAGTATGTAGATTTATATTTTGTATTTTATGCTTGTTTATTGCATAAGGTTAATGGAGTTATATTTGGCATTAGTTAATATTATTTATTGTTTTTCATATTTGTAGCTTTAATATTATGCTTAGAGATAGCATTTTAGTCTATTTCTATTTAGGAATTCTTTTTTATGTCAGTAAGATGGAAGCATTGATAGGTTTCTTATTTTCCTGCTAGTTCATTTTTAAAAAGTATGTAGCATTAGGAATTCTCTTATTACTTAATTATTTTTCTAGTATAAGTTTATTCATATTCATATTTTGGAGATAGTAACATAGGCTCTCTATATTTTAAGACATTTCTTATTTAATGTTTTTGTCTTAATGTGCATTCTCATTATTTTTCCTCACTAGTGACAAAGTCCTAAATATTTTTATAAGTCCTCAATAGTAGTGCATTTATGAGCTATGCCATCATATTTTTTACAATGTCTTATTTAATTGTTGAAGATTAATTTTGTTTGTAGTTTGTAGTATGTTTGTATGTAGAATATTTTACCATAGCTTTACGTGGCATTTTAATGGTTTTATCAAGGTAATGAGGAATTTCACCCTTATATCTATAGCATTCTTACTAGGCTTAGATGTGAATGATTTATTCTACATATCACTAGCTAAAAATTTAAATAGAAAAATGTTCAAATCTCTCTCCCATTTTTATGATATTTCAGCTATGATTTCTATGAATAAAATCTTAAATTCAAGCAGCCACATTAAGATTAGAATTTATATTTATTAGTAGAGGTGTTTCTGCAGTATCATAATATTTAAGTGGGTAATATATATTATGAACTGACTCAAGGAAAAATAAAAATATAAAAATACTAATAAAAAACGAACAATTACTTCTCTATAAAGCTGCTTCAATATTTCCACCAGAAGATTGGTTTTCATCAGAAAGCAGAGCAAAATGGCTATTCCCTGAATTTAAACATTAAAATATTACACATCAGAAAACAAAATTAATTCCTGTAGGCTAAAATTCTTTACAACACTTCTTATCAGTCTACCAACTGGTAAAAAACTCATAATTTTTAACACAAACAAAAAAACAGTGATTACATTCTTATAAAATTTTTATAAAATACTTGCCTTATTTCCTCATTCTGCATCTCGCATCACCACTATGAATATGAGAAAATGGCCTCAAAAGCACTTAGCATATAATAATTTGTGGAATCTTTATAGCTTCTCGTTCAAGTGTTTCACATGCTTTTTAATTTGTATATAAAATACTTATAAAACTTTATAAAACCCTACAAAAATAAAAATAAAAAACCTTTATAAACACAAATTAATTATTATAATAAATGTATGTACAATATAAATAACACTACAAGAATTACATACAACAAAACTATACAAAACTTTGTGCAAAAAATTACAAAAAAAACTCTTTAAAAAAACATTTTTTTTTAAAAAATAAAACCACATACATATTATTAATATAATAAATTCCACAGATTATCTGAGATCTGTTTTCTCTATTGATCTGAAGTTGTATATCATACACATAAGACACTTAGGGATAGACTTGTAGGAACAGATTTTAGCACTAATTTTGTGTATGGAAAGAGATGTTGTTCATGTGAGGATAAAATATGTTTTACATACAAACATATTATTGTTACAAAGATGGTTCTGGGTGATAATATTTATGGTTCTAAATGGTAAATCCCCAACTATGTCAATTGTAAAAGTATGAAATTGATATATTTAATAGAATGTAATAGGTGCTTAAGTCATTACATAGGTGAGTCAGCAAAAGGTACATATTAGAATTACCAACCATAGATTTGCTGTTTTACATAAAAATAAAAGATAGACCAGTTTCTAAACATTTTGATTTGCCTGATCATTCAATTAATGATTTATAAGTAGTTATATCGGAAGATAATTTCTCTTCCATAAGAAAAAGGAAACAGAAACATTTTTATTTTATTTTTATATTTAAGACATTACATCCTTATGGTATGAATATGAATATACGTACTATCATATCCTTGAATTACCTAGTTCCCTAGAGATTTGTTTTTTTTGTTTCTTAGGGAATTATTTTTTTATCTTATAGGTGGACAAGTAAGAATATATATATATATATATATATATATATATATTATAAATATATATATATATATATATATATATATGGCTTTTGCAATGTTATATTGCAGAGGCTATTACTATATGGTGATACTGATCTGAATTCAGACTCAGTATCTGGTTTGCAAAGATGGATTTGAAGACATTTAGGTGTCTGAAAAGATCAGACTTTCAAATTTATAGAAACATGTTTTATAAGTGCTGACATTTGAGTAAGGTATTTTGGATCTAGTTTCTAGAGACCCAGCCCTCCACTGAGGTGAGTATAAGCTCAAAACCAATTGGTCTGGCGGTAGGGATAATGATAGAGATTTTCAATTATTTCTTTTTCAGCACTTATAAAAATAAAGCTATTGGCAAGCTCCATCTAGTGATATATATATATATATATATATATATGTGTGTGTGTGTGTGTGTGTGTGTGTATGGTAAAATACATATAGTAAAATATGTATAGTGGTTTTTTTGATGGCTATATATATATAATAGTATATTTTTATGGGTTTTCTAATATATACTAATATATGTATGGATTTAGTTTTTGTAAAAAGGTTTTTTTGAGAGTTTTTTTTTTTTTTTGTATTTTTTTGTGCAAAGTTTTGTTGTATGTAATTCTTGTAGAGTTATTTATATTGTGCATAAATGTATTAGAATAATTAATTTGTGTTTGTAATGGTTTTTTTATTTTTATTTGAGTAGGGTTTTGTGAAGTTTTATAAGTATTTTATAAGAATTTTATAAAAATGTAATTACTATTTTTTTGTTTATGTTAAAAAAGCTTGAGATATTTGTCAGTTGGTTAATTGATAAGAATTGTTGTATAAAGAATTTTAGTCTACAGGAATTCATTTTATCTGATATATAAATATTTGTAATATTTTAGTATTTAAATTCTGGAAATAGCCATTTTGCTGTGCTTTCTGATGAAAACAAGACTTCTGGTTGATGAAAACAAGACTTCTGGTTGAAATATTAAAGCAGTTTTATAGAGGAGTAATTGTGTGTTTTTACTAGGGTATATATATATATATATATATATATATATATATATATATATATATATATATATATATATATATATATATATATATATATATATATATATAGGTAATCAATGAGGCAAATACTAATGCATTAGCAATTATGCTAGTAAAACACAGTGAGAATAAATTTTGGTTAACTATATATAGATGGTCATTTTGCTGATAATCATATACACACAAAAAAGATCACTTAAGACTCCAATACCATATTAAAGTTAAATTTGGCCTTGAAATTACAATCAGGTTTGAATATTGGACCCATTAAAATCTCACCAACTCTGCCATTTCCAAAGATGTCTCTTAAATGTAATTCTCTATTGTAAATAGCTATAAAAGAAATTGAAATATCAGTTAAAGGAATCTTTAATCTAAATAGCAGCAATCTTATATGGATTTTCCAGTTTTGAGCATTATAGATGGTTCTGCCATTACTATATCTTTTCTCCAAAATTATGTTTTTCTATAATCTCATATTACAATAAACATCATATGATCACCATATCTTATGCTTACTAATAACTCTTATTAAACAAGCAAAAATGCACTATACGTATTGTCACACAGCAAGCTAGAGGAATCAATGGATGCCAGAAGGCTTGTGCATAAAATCCCCACCTCATGGCTATACATCCAATATCCCCAGACTAGTTTCTAGCTTGTGGCCTTCATCAGTGATGAACCTTGGATAATGCAACCCTCCATCAGCCACCTTTTATCTCTACTTACCTACAAAACTATGAGTCTTAACTTGAAAACAACTTAATATTTTCAATCTAAGTCCATGGCTTATATAGTCATATAGGTCTGAACTCAGTTCAGTACACATACATTTTCACATCTTTGGTTTTTAATAACCTAGCCACTAATATCCTATTAGGCAGGATTGGTTTTAAGGTAATAAACATCACATGATCACCATTTTTATGCTTGCTTATAACTGCTATTAAACAGGCATGACCCTTCTGGCATCCATTGATTACTCTAGCTTGCTGTGTGGCAATATGTATAGTAAGTTTTTGCCTGTTTAATAACAGTTATAAGCAAGCATAAGAAATGGTCATCATGTGATGCTTATTGGCTTAAAACCAATCCTGCCTAATAGGATATTGGTGGCTATGATTATTAAAGAACCAAAGACCCCAAAATGTATGGGTACTGAACTGAGTTCAGACCTATATCACTATATTTTTGATTGAAAATATTAAGGTGTTTTCAATTTAAGACTCATAGTTTTGTAATTAAATAGAGATAAGGGGTGGCTGCTGGAGGGTTACATTAGATCCTAGATCTAGGTGCAGTGCTCTCAGATCCAAGGCTAATCATTTATGAAGGCCATAAGCCAGAAAATAATCTAGGGATATTGGTCGAGTAGTCACTAGGTGTGGATTTCATGCACAAGCCTTCTGGCATCCATTGATTATTCTAGCTTGCTGGGTGGCAATACATATAGTGAGTTTTTGCCTGTTTAATCTCATATTACCATGCAGAGTTTTTCTTTACCACAGTTCCAATTTTAAAACCATTGGTTAAAAAAAATCCAAAGCTGTAGCAATATAAAGACCATTTAGCCAATAACTATAGGCAATTTTCATAATAAAGCTATGAAGAATTGATCCTATATATCAATAAAAATAAGAATTTTTGATTGTTTGAGTGTTTTAGCCTCAGGCATAATAAAAGAAAAATCCCTGAACAAATGCAAATTTTATATGTTTTACTAATTTGCCTACAAAGTAAAGTTTATTTGTACAATATTTTTGTAAAAGACTTATCTTAAACAAAAATTTGACACAATTAATAGATTATCTTTGAAAACATGTATTTCTAAAAAGACAACTTAAAATTATTTTTTAAAACTTTAATAATAATAAAAGTATTAAACCTCTAAAACATAATCATTATTTTTTATGCTTACACAAGCTGTTAAAACAATAGGCACTCCCACTATACAATAGTGCCAAGCAGTGCAATCATAGTGATCAATAGATGCTAGAAGATTTTTCATTCAAAATCTCTATCTAATGACTATTCATTCAATATCTCCAGACTAGTTTTAGCTTGTGACCTTTGTCAGCAAATAGCTTTGGATCTGAGAGCACTGCACTTAGATCTTTGATCTAATGCAACCATCCAGAAGCCATCTTTTATCATTTCAGTTAACAATAAACCTATGAGTCCAAACAAAAACACAAATAAATGAACTTGGATTGAAAAATGTTGTAATTTCATTTTGGATTTATAGTTTATATCTACTTAAAAAAGGTGAAAACTGGTTTTTGATAAGTTGCCCTAAAACCAAATATCTACATATGGTGCTTTCGTTCTCAAGGCTCCTCGCAAGCTGGGGATATTGAAAGAGTAGGTACTACATAGTGATATAGAGCACAAGCCTTCTAGATTCATTGATTATTATGGTTTGTACTGAGTGGCACTCCTTTGTACTCTTTTTATATTTTTTTTCTTTCTTTGATGATAACTACCTTTAAATGTACTAAGTTTTAATAACATAGAATTCAAATAGCTAATATTTTGTTGTACTGGCTTTTTGAATAGACAAGTTATATCTAATAATGCCCAATCATCATAGTTATTATGGATAATAACTCCATTTAGAAATTTATTTTCATTTTCTTTAAACATCAAATATTAACTTTTAAAATTTCTATTGTTTGTATTTGGAATATGTAAAGATTATCAATATATAATATAGAAAAAAGATTTAGTTGTAAAAACCAAATATTCAAGTATGGAATAATAAGGACAAAAACGTAATAGAACTCATTCAAAATAGAAAGATGAAGTTTGCAACTAAATAGATTGATGGCTACTGTTCTACTTTTCAAATTAATACATGCATCTAAAGATTCAAAAAGCCTGACCAATAACTTTATACTTTGATGTTTTTTTCAAAAAAAACATCAGCCGGTTTCTATTCGTCAAAATCATTAGAATTGTGTCGGCAAAATTCTACAGTTAATTATAATATAATTTACACAATGTTTGTCAAATGATTCATAAAAGCAGCATTTCAAAAAGCTAAAGTAAATAATACATTTTAATATGAATTGTTTTTTGGGGTTTTTTTTCTAAAATCAACTCAAAATTAGGATTGGGACTGCGAAAAATGAAAATATATTCAAAGTTATTTTTAAGTATAGGGACTTGGCAAGATATCAGCTTTTACAAATGTTAAAATTAGAAAATATTTATATTTCAATACATGATTATTTAAATTTTTTATTCTAAAAACATTTAGGATTGTGTTTAAGTTGCATTTCTCATAACATAAAAAAGGGTAGGCAAATTTGTAAAATTATTTATTTAAAATGTAGAAATAGATATCACAAATAATATATATTTATTGACTTTTTTTTATTTAATAAAAAAAAAGTTTTATTGCTTATCGCCCTTTTGTTTCATTGAATAAGAAAAATGCAGGTGGTAATTATATTCCACTTAGTTAAATTTTTAGCTATTGATTTAATACAAAAATAAAAGACAAATTTATGGATTTTTTAAAGTTAAAATATTTAAACAGTAATATAATCATTATTTTAATGCTTGAAAAAAACGTAAATGAAAATGTTATCTTTGTTTCACTTAAATTAATAATAAAAGTGTGAAACGCAATTATCAAGGTAAAGATATTTTAAAACACTTTTTTTAAATATTGCTCTTTACTAGTATATAGAAGTGTGTGCATGTTTTTATAAATAAAAAAAGAATACTTGCAGTGTGGTTTTGAACAGCTTTATGCAGTCAATTTGTTAATTATTTTTTCTACATTTTTATATTTATGAAAAAAAATATTTCTTAAATATTTCCATTTTTCACAATATTTCATAAACTTGTATCTGCAGACAAATGAATGTAATCTTAAAAGTAATATATCAACTTTGTAAATAATCGTAAAAGAGCAATAGACAAATATAATCAAAATGAAAACTTGATGCTGATATAACCAAGCAATGACCACCAGCCTTTGATATTACAAAAACCACGCCTTAAAAAAAGTATTCCAGATATTGTGTCCAGCCTGAATTCAAAATCGCAATTTTCATTGAAAAATAAAAAAAGGTAGACATTTCGTAGAAATAAGTCATAAAATGTTTCTGATATTTTGCCCCCTAATTCTTGTACTAAACTAATGTAAAATAAGCATATGTAATTTTTGATTGTATGATTGCAAAATAAATTACTAAACCAAGATAAAACCATGACAGCATCCACTAAAATCAAAACACTATGGATATTATGTTAATAAAGTGATAAAATAAAACAATCAATTGATGTTCAAAGCTTGGCAAATAGTAATAAAAATATCAAAAAAGCAATATACTAGTGTTTTAGCTACAAAATAAATAACTGCTTAGGTAAAAAAAAAATAGTATTTAAATTATTTTTACCCTTACATGAGCATGCTTAAAAAATTAAAACAAATAAAACATAAATTACATGATTAAATCTAATTAAAGCAGGCAAAACTCACTATACATATTGCCACACAAGCATAAGAAGTGGTGGTCATGTGATGTTTATTAAATATAATTACTAAACAAATTATTAAGCTAACATGAGAAGGAATAAAACACATCTTCTTATGGTGGCAGAATACATTTTTTTTATGTTTCGTATATAAAATTTAAATTTATTTTCTTCCTTTTTAAAAAAAAAAAAATTAAATGAACCTATATATATATATATATATATATATATTGTAACGAGCACAGACGTTCGTTACATTGTTTTTTTTTTTTAAATTTATTAAACATGAAAGTAAATTAAAAAGTTCGCATTTAAAAATTTTCTTTAAGAATTAAAAATTGAAATTAAATATCATCTTAAACTCTTATATATTAAATCGCACAGATAATGAAAAATTATTAAAATAAAACTTTATTAAAGAAAAAGTATTTTAAAACTAAATTTTAAAAAGATTTGGAGATGAAATTATATCTTTAAATTTATCTTTAAATATATTTTTGATTTGGAAAACAGGTTAATTAATCAGAAATGGAAATGATTGTTAATTAGTTAAATGTAAACCAGCCTTCGGCATTTAAATGTAAAAACACCGGTCAGATAAGAAAACAATAAAAACTGTTAGCAAATAAGAAGAAATCCCTATGGAATCGGACTGCAGCGAAAGGACCATCGCATCGGTGACGTAATGTAAATTCAATCCTTCACATTAATATAAAAGGAAAATTTGGAAATTATTAATCAGTGACTGGAAATTGATTATTACGATGTGACTATATGTAGTAGTACTGAGTTGGAGGAATTGACAGACGCACGGTCAATTCTTTCAGCTGTTAAAGAAAGGAGAAATGAACTATCGTTTCCTAAATTGAGGACCAACTAAATTAAAAAACCTCCGAATGAATAAATAAAACAACGGCTAAATGGATACCAATTTTAGGACGGCGTGGGAATTTACGTTCATGGCAAGCAACGGATAAAGTTGGACGTTTTAAAAATCGTAAGAACTTATATATTCACTTGAAACAATAAGAACTCTAAATTTTAAAACTTTTTATTAAATGATGCAATAGAATCCTATCTGACCAAACTAAATTCTTTATTAATAGTGTTATTTGATGTATTTTTTTTCTTATTTATGTAAAATCATTTCCATTTATTTATTTTTGTATTCTTTAAGTTTTTATCATGATTTTTTTTTTTTGTTTTTCGTTAAATTAATTATATAAATGTTAAACTTAAGTCGGGCGTGAATGGCTGTATAGATTCGTAAAGTTATATTAGGGGAGGGTAATCTTAGGTTATTTATGTCGTTGTTAGATTGGGTCAATGGATTGGATATATTGATGTAGTTAGTAGATGTAATCGGAGATTTCGCTACGGGCAGAATCGTTTATACATACGCCGCACTCACCCGTTTGCCTATGGAAGGAATTATAAGACGGAGAACGCAGTTCCTTTCTATGGAGTTTTTTTTTTATTGTTCTTCTCGTTAGATAGACGTAATATTCCTATCTGATTGAGAGTCAATGTCTTTTCTTAATTCTTTTGGTGCTGCCGTATTTCGTATTACATTGAATACATCGATGTATCAGATGGATTGATGCCAGTTTGACTGCGAATTTTAGCCTAAGGTTAAATAGGGATAGAATATTTTAATTTCAATGCAAATCTATGTAGTATTCATACTCGACCCTAAATAAAAATGCATTAAATTTAAGTTGTTTATAGACGCTTGCATGGATTGTTTATCGGTTAACTATGTTTTGCGTTTTCATATTTGATCAAAATATATAGACATTCGATAAATAATGATACCTTACGGTGAGTATCTAAAATGTATTTATTCGGATGTCTTTTAAGTTATTGGTGACAATGCAAGTATCTTATGGTGAATACTATTGGGTTACATATAAATTTCCCTCCGCAATTGTCAGTAATCAAAAATTTTATATTTTGATCGCTTATGTTTACTTTGGAATGTTTTTAACCGTGTAATCTATGTAACCGATCTATAGCAACTTATTATAACAAGCTTTTATAATCCCATCTGTGCGAACTTAATTAAAATGTAAAATTAGAATATAATAGTAATTAAAGGTAAATTAAAATCAAAATCAAAGTTAAAAATAATGTTAAATGTTAAAATGTAAACTAATACTAAAATAATTTTAAATCTTATATATATGTGCATAAATAAATGTTTGTATGTTAATTACTGGCAGTGGCTTATTTTATTTATTTTTTTAATGTTGAAATCTAATTAGATAAGATCTTATATTATTTAATCTCTGCTATTCCACTGAGCTAGTGACATGGGCTAACGACCGGAACCAAAATATTTAAAAAAAAAAAAAAAAAATTTTTTTTTTTTGACTTACGTATCTGCCTACTTTATAAATTTTTCTAGGTTCAAATGCCTAGATGGCGCTCCGTAGTGCAGTCAACGTGAAGTCTCCTTTCTCCGGATCATTACAACTGGCGCCCAACGTGGGCTCGATCTTTAATAAACCACAAATACCCTGAGCAAATTTTGTCAAAATGAAATATTTTTATCTGTTTACATAAAGTCGTATACTTTAAATCTGATAAAAGCACTGCCAGAAAGAAATAGCACATATATTAAACACGAGAAAGTATAAATAATTCTAAACTGTATTTCGTTAAAAAGAAAGTCAAAAGGTTGCGATTGATATGTTTTTTTTTGTTATTGATATATATTATGCTTTAACGTGTATAGGCGCGCACAGCCACGTAAGTTTATGATCGAAATGTGGTGCCTTACGATGAGTACCTTTGGGAATTACTTAAGTGTAACCCTATTTATGCATTTCAATCAGTCATAAATAAGTTGGTGGTGTTTATAATTGTGCTGCAAATATACACGTTTAAACCCATTATTTCTTAAAACATATTTATCTCAATGCAACCTTATTTAAATAAATAATTTATAAAATTTGCTTGTCATGCCGTGTGTAAAAATAAAATGGATAAAAAAAAAGTTAGAACTCTGGTCGGGAGGAGGTGTAAACGTAAATGGTCCTTGGGTAGGCGATAGTCAACATTTTCCTTTTCTTTTTGTATATAGTCTTTATACTAACCAAATGTTTTGTAAATTTTGTTAATCGTGTACCGTAATTACTAACCCTAAGTAAAATTTTTTTTTTTTGATCATTTTTTTTTAAGTAACTTTACTGATATGTAACGAGCACAGACGTTCGTTACATTGTTGTTTTTTTTTAAATTTATTAAACATGAAAGTAAATTAAAAAGTTCGCATTTAAAAATTTTCTTTAAGAATTAAAAATTGAAATTAAATATCATCTTAAACTCTTATATATTAAATCGCACAGATAATGAAAAATTATTAAAATAAAACTTTATTAAAGAAAAAGTATTTTAAAACTAAATTTTAAAAAGATTTGGAGATGAAATTATATCTTTAAATTTATCTTTAAATATATTTTTGATTTGGAAAACAGGTTAATTAATCAGAAATGGAAATGATTGTTAATTAGTTAAATGTAAACCAGCCTTCGGCATTTAAATGTAAAAACACCGGTCAGATAAGAAAACAATAGAAACTGTTAGCAAATAAGAAGAAATCCCTATGGAATCGGACCGCAGCGAAAGGACCATCGCATCGGTGACGTAATGTAAATTCAATCCTTCACATTAATATAAAAGGAAAATTTGGAAATTATTAATCAGTGACTGGAAATTGATTATTACGATGTGACTATATGTAGTAGTACGGAGTTGGAGGAATTGACAGACGCACGGTCAATTCTTTCAGCTGTTAAAGAAAGGAGAAATGAACTATCGTTTCCTAAATTGAGGACCAACTAAATTAAAAAACCTCCGAATGAATAAATAAAACAACGGCTAAATGGATACCAATTTTAGGGATCGGCGTGGGAATTTGCGTTCATGGCAAGCAACGGATAAAGTTGGACGTTTTAAAAATCGTAAGAACTTATATATTCACTTGAAACAATAAGAACTCTAAATTTTAAAACTTTTTATTAAATGATGCAATAGAATCCTATCTGACCAAACTAAATTCTTTATTAATAGTGTTATTTGATGTATTTTTTTTCTTATTTATGTAAAATCATTTCCATTTATTTATTTTTGTATTCTTTAAGTTTTTATCATGATTTTTTTTTTTTGTTTTTCGTTAAATTAATTATATAAATGTTAAACTTAAGTCGGGCGTGAATGGCTGTATAGATTTGTAAAGTTATATTAGGGGAGGGTAATCTTAGGTTATTTATGTCGTTGTTAGATTGGGTCAATGGATTGGATATATTGATGTAGTTAGTAGATGTAATCGGAGATTCGCTACGGGCAGAATCGTTTATATATACGCCGCACTCACCCGTTTGCCTATGGAAGGAATTATAAGACGGAGAACGCAGTTCCTTTCTATGGAGTTTTTTTTTTTATTGTTCTTCTCGTTAGATAGATGTAATATTCCTATCTGATTGAGAGTCAATGTCTTTTCTTAATTCTTTTGGTGCTGCCGTATTTCGTATTACATTGAATACATCGATGTATCAGATGGATTGATGCCAGTTTGACTGCGAATTTTAGCCTAAGGTTAAATAGGGATAGAATATTTTAATTTCAATGCAAATCTATGTAGTATTCATACTCGACCCTAAATAAAAATGCATTAAATTTAAGTTGTTTATAGACGCTTGCATGGATTGTTTATCGGTTAACTATGTTTTGCGTTTTCATATTTGATCAAAATATATAGACATTCGATAAATAATGATACCTTACGGTGAGTATCTAAAATGTATTTATTCGGATGTCTTTTAAGTTATTGGTGACAATGCAAGTATCTTATGGTGAATACTATTGGGTTACATATAAATTTCCCTCCGCAATTGTCAGTAATCAATAATTTTATATTTTGATCGCTTATGTTTACTTTGGAATGTTTTTAACCGTGTAATCTATGTAACCGATCTATAGCAACTTATTATAACAAGCTTTTATAATCCCATCTGTGCGAACTTAATTAAAATGTAAAATTAGAATATAATAGTAATTAAAGGTAAATTAAAATCAAAATCAAAGTTAAAAATAATGTTAAATGTTAAAATGTAAACTAATACTAAAATAATTTTAAATCTTATATATATGTGCATAAATAAATGTTTGTATGTTAATTACTGGCAGTGGCTTATTTTATTTATTTTTTTAATGTTGAAATCTAATTAGATAAGATCTTATATTATTTAATCTCTGCTATTCCACTGAGCTAGTGACATGGGCTAACGACCGGAACCAAAATATTTAAAAAAAAAAAAAAAAAATTTTTTTTTTTTTGACTTACGTATCTGCCTACTTTATAAATTTTTCTAGGTTCAAATGCCTAGATGGCGCCCCGTAGTGCAGTCAACGTGAAGTCTCCTTTCTCCGGATCGTTACAATATATATATATTCCAATACATTATACACATATTTCCAATGTTTCAAATATTTCCTTCTAATTATCATCCAGGATCTACAAATACATATATATTATTGTTATTAGTATATATTTTTAAATTCATAATATAAGAACGTTTCTATAAGAAAGTACTTGAAATATTGGGAAGAAGTGTGTAATGTATTGAAATATATATGGACTCATGTAAATAAAAAGGATGTAAAAGAAAAAGGACGCATACCAATTTTATTAAAATTTTTATATATGAAAGATTATTTGAAATAATATTTTTTTAAAAAAAGTTTATTATTGTTAATTTTTTATTCATTATAATGATTATGGTTGTAAATATATATATATATTTCATTGGAAATGCCTATATTTCATTAAACGTTGGTCATAAGTAAATAGATATCTTATTTATAGTTACCAAATACTGAAACTAGAATAACAATGGGTAAAAGGATATACTTAAAGAAATTATTTTAATTTTATAGTTAATAAAAGTCAGAAATTACTTGAGAAATACTTATATTATACTAAAGTATTTATAAAATATTACAGATTTTAAATTTCAATAAAACTTTAAAAAAATAATGTGGTGGCATGGGTTAAAAATTTCTCCCAAAATTGGAAAAAAAAATATAGAGAAATATTACGTAGTTCATTTTAAAGTTATAAATATTAATATAGTATTGCCTGTAATGAAGACAAAATAATTTTATGCCTTTCCTCTAAAGTAACTATAAATTTTTACAATGAAAAATTTTGTCTTGCTTCATGTTTTGGATTAGAATAGGTAAAAAAAAGTTGACGTTGTGTTCACCATATATATGAGAATGGAAAACAAAAAACGTTTTAGTCAAACTTGATCACATGTCAATAAAAAAAAAATTAAAATGGAAAAAATATCAACATAATAAAGTCTGTTTGTAAAATAAATTAATAAAGGTTTGATTTTTAATACCTTTTTTTTAAGAATGTTTATTTATTACTTCCAATCACCCATCTGTTTTTCTATCATTTTTAGTTTTGGGTATTTGTATATCTATCTATGTCTCCAATTAATCCATATTTCCACATATCAATTTATCTATTTCTACATCTATTCTATTTATCAATCCATCGATCTGATTTTTTTCCATATCTATATATCTACCTACCTATTTTTATCTAACAAAATTTGTCTATCCACTCATCATATAACTCCTATCCATCTATCTATCTAATTATTCATCTATTTATCCATTAATTTATTAATTTGTCTATGTATATACCTGTTTTGATGTCTATCTAAAATATTTATTATACATTAAGGATTCATCTAATTAAACATTTATCTATTTACCTATCCATCCATTCATCTATTAATTATCTAAACACCTATATATATATATATATATATATATATATATATATATATTGTACCGGTCAGAATTGTATGTTCATTTAACAAGGTTTAGAATCTAAGCAAAAGTACCCTAAATCCTCTCATGCCCGAGATACACAGGTCAGGAGCAATCATGGATTCTGCCCTATTTGCTCTTCTCTAAAACTATAACATTATGAACAACACTTCTGATGATAACAGATGAAATTTTATTCATTCCAGTCCTGGAGACACAGCGGAAAAACATGAGATCTACATGGTAATTAATATAAATAAAGAATATCAAATCTTGGCTCAGTCAGATATCTTAAGTGAAGGGGAATAACTACAAATTTAAAAGAATTGCAAACAGCTAGCATTGTGAAAGAAATATAAATTATAATACAGTACCCATCCAGAATGAGCAAGAACAGAACAACCCAGGGATAAATGTCTATTTAAAGTAATCAGTTATAACTTGTAAATAATATTATTATAAGGAACAGTGAAATTTAATGAGTGAAATTCAGTAAGACACAATGCATGAGTAATTATTAACATATAATAATTACATGAACATAAACAATTTTAATTTACATCAGAAACATAGCACAGATTTAATGTGGTCAATAATTTGCATATAGGCGAATGGGTTAGTATGTTAATGAACTGTAAATAACAATATATTAATGTTACTAATGCTATAGCCATTACTTTAAAGTAATGATGAAAAGATATTTATAAATTCACCTCCAATAAGAGGTTTATTCTTGATATGACAGTTAAACAACTTATTGTTCATGAGTGCATCTGGGCCTGTACAAATGAGGAAGGGATTAGCTTAAATAAGCCTTACTGTGACAATCCTAAAATATTCTATTAATTATTAAATGAATGGTTTAAAAACATCACTGTGTCCCATCTTATAGATAATATGAAACTACACATAAGAAAGAGAACTTGCAGTGCTGACTAAAATGATAGTGTTAGAAATGGAATACATGTTCATCTTTGGACTGAAAGGCTTTATCATATATAAGAATCCGCTTGTATTTATAACAAAGCAGTATTTGAAGAGACGAATGGTAAGGTTTCCATGGTATGTTTGCCAACGTTATCCAATGCAGAGCCTTAACAATCTAACATTTGTCCTGAGGTTGGTGCTACCAATCCTCATTCTTAGACAAGTTACAGAAAGAAAATCTGGGACTTCTGAAGGAAAAAGTATGATAAAGCAAAATACGAATTCTTGAAAATGCTATCATAAGTAAGCAACGCGAATATGGCTTAAGTCTTAAATGACTAATGCATTAATTTTTAAACTTAAATAAAGTAATAATATCATGTGTAATGCCATGACAAAATATTAACCCACTCAGCAATGTACATATAATCTTAGCAAATTAGGATGTCAAATATGGAAGAGGGGAAATATTAGTTACCTATTTAACAAGCCCCAAGTATTCTCAAATGATAATATACTATAAGCAAGTTAACACTCAATGGCATGAAAGAAATGAATAATTATTAAAATAGATTAATAATCAGATTTATTTAGAGAACATAAAATGCATTTAAATCAATAGTGTCAACAACAGAAAGTTTATCTTATCCCATAATATAATGTTTTTAAACAATCCGCCATTAAGCATATATTTCAAAAATATTCAATCAAGCAAATTGTGTTCAATAAGAAAATTTACATTTAACTATTTCCAAAAATATCAGAAAAATGGTTGAGAAAATATAAGTTTGCTAGATTGAAACATTAGCATACTAAAATTAATTCAATAAAATAAATAATTGAAAATAGTTTTGCCACATGAAAATAGGATAAATCAAGCATGAAACTTAAAACCTAATGATAAATTTAAAATACATAATTCTGTGCTAGCATTTTATAGAACAAGATTTTTTAAAACTCTAGAGAGAAAATCATAAATTTAACAATAATGATAAATGAGCTTATAGTCTGTTACCAAATAAATAAAATAATACATTATGAATATAATTAGAATTTAGGAAAAAAATGAGGAATATTAAGAGTTCATTCTTCAGCTAAACGGATTACCTCTAGAAGTTTTGGCAGCCATTTAGAATAATGTATACGAAGGTTAGCAAGGCACAATATTAACAAAATAATGGTAGGCATCTTACAATAGTTCTTTTACATTTAAACAGAACAGTTATCAAGTGGTGATGGCATGGCAGGAAGGCAGTACAAAGGTGATCTAAGATCAGGGAGGTGAACTTTTCTTCTACTCAGAATGCATTTTGTTTTTCCTTCTCATTGAACACAAGATGATGTGTGATCTGAACTCTTTTTGCACATTCCTAGAACTTTTACTCCTCCTATACTTGAAATTAGGCAATATTGGAAGATGTAAACAAATAAGTTTCAGAAAGCATTATTTAAACATATTTTTTAAAAATTGGAAATAGTTTTAAGGATAAGATTTTGTTAACTTGTAACTTGAAATAATTAAATAAGAATGACATTTTAACATTTTTAAATTGTAATAATAATTTATATAACTTTCTGACATTGCTTTAGCTTTATACTAATCATATCTGTAATACATATACACACATACACAGTTATCTAAGTGAAGGAAATTTATAAGCTTGGAAATAACATATACTTAAGTTAAAATAATAACACAACTAGTTAAACATAATCATTTAGAATAAACAGGGTGGAAGTTATACATGTATATGTGTGTGCTTAACATTCCTGGATGACCAAATAAACATATATAAATTGGTTCAAACCCTACTTTAATGGTATGTAATGTCATCAAGCAGTGAAGCTAAATATGTACTACAGATTTACCCCTTCAATATATATATATATATATATATATATATATATATATGCAGGTATATATATATGATCACATAGATATGCAGGTAAATCGATACAGTCATATACATACAGAGATAAGTAGAGAGACATATAGATAAGTAGAATGAATAAACCATTAGATTTTTGTATTTATTGATTGTGGGTAGGTAAATACAGATAGATGATGTCTAGATTGAGAAATGAAAAGATAGTTAGATAAATTTATAGAAGGACCAAAAGGTGAAGTGTGAATATTTGGATAGGTAACTGGATTGATGGATAGATAGAGACAGAATGTCAGATATATATGTAAGTAAATAGAATGAGAACGTGTAGATAGATAGATAGATAGATAGATAGATAGATAGATAGATAGATAGATAGATAGATAGATAGATAGATAGATAGATAGATAGATAGATAGATAGATGGATGGATGGATGGATGGATGGATGGATGGATGGATGGATGGATGGATGGATGGATGGATGGATGGATGGATGGATGGATGGATGGATAGATAGATAGATAGATAGATAGATAGATAGATAGATAGATAGATAGATAGATAGATAGACAGACAGACAGTCTGACAGACAGACAGATAAACACATGGACAGATAACTGCAAAATTCTAACCACAGAGTTATATAGAATGGTGGTTATAATAATTTAAATAGGATAATTACTTTTACAAATTTGTATTAATGTTGTATTTATATATTGGACAATATCCATAATCTAATATTAAGTTTTGAATGTCCTCAGAAAATGTTAACTTTGTTTAAATATTCCAATTACATACAACTGTTAGAATACATGCACAACATTTTGAGAGATATTATCCTCCTCTTTTCTTCAGGTATTGCTATTCTGACCAGTAACAGTACTAGCATAGGAATTAAACATAGACCATTAGATTTTTGAATATTGAAATTTAAGTTAACACTTTAACCAACTAAGCCATATTGCCAAAGGAAACACTCAATAAAAAATTTCATATATTTATCTGAGATTCATACTGATTCCTATCATTTTTCTTAAGATCAAAATTGATTAGTGGTTTTTATATATTATGTATCATCATGCTCAGTTGGTTTATGGGGCCTTTCACAATGTTCATGTGAGTAGCTTCCTTGAATATTCTTCTTTGTACCGTTTCCTCCCTATCCAATATTTTTGTACTTTTGCAGTTGAACATATGATCGTGGTCTGTTATTTTAGACACATCTATTTTTTCTTTATTAATCATTAGTTTGTGTTCTTGCAATAACTTTTCAATTGGGGCAACTTGTTTTACCAATATACATTATTCCACATTCACATGATATTTCATAGATTCAGTTTTTATTTTTCAGTATTTCAAATTCAGGCTTTGTAGCTGTTATATTTCTTTATAGTATGGTATTGCTCTGAAAAGCTGTTCTGATGTTATACTGATTGCACATTTTCCTTAATTTATCTAATATTCTGGGAATGTGTGGATACACTATGTTGTCAAGAATTATTTTTTATGATTTTTTATTGTCTATTTAAGGTTATATTAATAACAGTTGATGGCTAACCATTTTTGTAAGATTTTGTTCTATATAGATCTTTACTCTTTTCAAACTGTTGGTTTCTGGACAACATTTTTGCTCTGTTCCATATTGATAGTATAACTCCATGTTTTGTGTTATTGGTTTGATTGGGTGTATATGATAAATATTTTTGTATGTATGGGTTTTTGTAAACTATAGTTTTGATTTTACCATGAAAGATGCTTTTCACAAGAACCTCTAAGAATGCCAATTTTTGTTATTATTTGATTCTATTGTGAATTTAATTGAATGGGACATGTTGTTGATGTTTTTTCAGAAAGTTTGTAGTGCTTTACCATTTGGCCATACACCAAATGTATCATCAATGTAGTAAAGCCAATCTTTAGGTGGATATGGAATAGTCATTATGGTTGTGTTTTCAAGTTATTCCATATAAATATTGCTAATCAGAATTGGCAATTGTGAATTTACAGCCATTTTTTAATTTTTTTGGAAGAATTTTATGTTATATTAAAAATAGGTAGTTGTTATGCAGAATGTTAATAGTTTCATTATATTATCAATAGGAAGATTTGTTTGGGTTTGCAAGCTTTTATCACCATTTAATATTTTTTCTTACAGTACATAATGCTTCTTTACATGGTACATTTCTAAATAGATTTTCACATCAAAGCTTACTAGTATGGCAGTTCTTTCAATTTTCATGCTCTTGATTAATTCTACAAAGTGTCTAGAATTATTGATAAAGGATTGGGTCTTGTATGTCAAAGGACAAAGAATTTTGAGAAGTCATCTTGACAAATTTTGGCAAGGTAAATTTCTAGAACTAATAATAGGTCTTAATAAAATATGTTATGGATTTAAGGCAGACCATAAACGTAAGGAATTTTGCTAAAATATAATGTTAGTTTATTTTTTTCTGAATCACTGAAGATCAATGTTTGTTTCTGAGTAATGCTAATAACTTTTATTATATACTTGGTAGCATATGTTTTTCCATTTTTTGTATTATTCTGTTGTGAGTTTTTGTATTTTGTTATCATAATCAGTTCTATCCATTACAAAAGTCACACTGTCTTTGTCCACAGAAAGAATGATTATAGATTTATATGCTTTGATGGATTTAATTGCTTTCTTCTCATCATAGGATATGTTTGACTTCAATTTTTGTTAATTTTCAAGTATTATTTTTACTCTTCACTATAATTTTGCTGTTTCTTTTAAAGGCAATATTTGAGCAACTTTTTTAGTGACTCTCATTATATATAATAAGTATATATTAATTTTTGTGATGGCAAAGTTTAATCTTTCTTTGAGAGCAGAAATTTTAGCAAATGTTAGATGTTTAAACCTTATATTTTTAACAGATGAACCTGGTGCACTGCAGGGTGTATTATAACTTTTAATATGTCCATATGGGTTTGCAAGTTATTTATTTTGGCATTATTTTATTTTTCCAAGTAATCTAGAATATGACTTTTACTGCTTAAAACATTATTGTGAAGTCTTCATTAGTAAGTTTATTTTTAAAAAAACATTCCACACTATTAATGGAATGCATAATTTTGATACTTAGAAAACGTTAGATCATTTATTCTTTCTCTTAACAGAGTTCTTGCTATTTGAGTAATTTTCTCAGCTTTCTGGAAATAATTAGGAGGTTTTAGTTGCAAATCCTTTGGAGCAATCCCTTCAGATTTACATAAGAAAGTTAAATGATTTTCTACTTTGGCCAACTTTAGTCATAATTTTTTATAATATCTAATGGTTGATATAGTGTCTGGTCCATACCAAATATTTAGTGTTTTCCTCAAAGTTTGTGATGATGGTATTTTAGTTACATATATACATTTGACTATTTCAGTCATCTAATATTAAGTATTAAATGTGTTTAGTAATTTTAATTTAATTAATATTTCAATTACATTCAACTGTCAGTAATAGTACACAGATGAACAATATTTTAAGAGATCATGTGTTCCTGGCCTTAGATCTTGAATATTGAATTTTAAGGTAATGCTCTAATCAACTGGACCATCCTGACAAAAGCAACAGTCAGTAGAAATTTTATATACATATCTATGAGGTTCTTTTTGAGTTTTCCATTTTTTTTAAGCGCAAAGTTGATTAGTAATTTTCATACATTATGTATAGTCATATTATATTGACTTATGAAGTTTTTCACCAATGTCATGTGAGTGGCTTCTTTGAAATTTTTTGCACCTTTTATTTTCTATCCAATATTTTTATATTTGCCCCATTGAATATATATTCATTAACACATATGTAGCATGCTTCCTTAGACACATTGGTTTTTCTTCATCTAATCATCACCCTGTGCTTTTGCAATCACTTTTTGAGAAGATGACTGGTCTTTTGCATTCAATACTTAATATTATATGATGGAATTAATCCATTATATAAATAAAACTAAAGTACCATCATCACAAATCTTCAGGAAAACAATAAGTATTTGATATCGTCTTGATACTACATCAAACTTTACACATTAATAAATATTATGTCTAAAGCTGGACTTAAAGGTGTACAAAGAAGAAAATCATTTAACTTTCTTATATAAATGTAAATCTGAAGGGATAGTTCCTAAGCGGTTACAACTAAAATCTTCAATTTACTACAATAGAGCTGAGAAAATTACTCAAAGAGCAAATGAAGATCTCTTAAGAGACAGAATAAATGCCCACAAGTTTTCAAAGTTTTTAACCTTGCATACCATTAATAATATAGAATAGTTTCTAAAAAAAATAGTTTCTAACAAAGACTTCACAAAAGTTTCTCAAGCAGTAAGAAAATTATATTCTACATTACACGGAAAAATAACAAAATGCTAAAAGGAAAAACTTGCAAACTTACATGGACATATCAAAAACCATAATATACCAAGTGATGTACCAGCTTCATCTATTAAAAATATCAGTTCTAACTACAAGGTGTTGCATTGGTGGTCGAGAGGTCAGCATGACTGCCTTGCATTTGCAGGCAGTTGCCCGGGTTGCGGGTTCACGTCCCAGCCAATGCTATGACACATAAAAAAAAGAACTAAACTTCACCATCACACCATCTAATATCTCCTTATTAGATATAATGGCAGCCACTCAGGATGTTACTCAAAAATACATTGTTGAAATTAGACTACATATTCAATATGTCATATTCTATTAAATAAATTTTAAAATCAACTTCTAATTACTTATAAACACTGCATAAAATATTCAAGACTAAATGATTAATAATGATGTCTCCAGACTTTGTACAGATTTTTGCAATTATGCATTAGACCTGCCATAAAATATCCTACATGCATTATTTCCAATCCATGCAAACTTGTAAAATAATACCTACATGAGGTATTCTGACAAGATTGAATGATCAATGACTTGGAAACACAATGGTGTACTAAATCTAAATCTAGTGTATAAAACAATAACAAGTAAACCTTTATTAATGAAAATGTATTTCTAAAAAATGGTAAAACCATAATCACTGCGGTGGTCAAGATTTTTTATTATTTAAAATGCCAATGGAGGTTTCTCCTTCTTTCTGAAGTCTCCACCACATAAATTCAGTCAAGTATGAATCAAAGTTCTCATTGTTTTATATTATACTATTTGGCTGAAGCCCAATGTTTTCTATACTCTGTGTGTGTGCACTGATTTCTGGATCCATGAAGATGTACATATTTTTTACATAGAAATGTTCATATCCAATAGCTCACAGTTCAGCACTTTTTAGGATTTCCAGCAATCTGAATAAGTTTTGTTTGATCACTTTCATCAGAGTTGTCACTGTTTGTCCAGAATTCTGACAATGAAACAGTTGGCTGTCTCCCTGAAAAATCCACCAAACATCCACTACTCTGGAAGTATTTGTCTGGCTTGTTTTTTTTTATTTACTAAAAAGACTCTCATCTATTTTAACCACTTTGTTAGGGCCTTCAATTTTATGTTTTTCTCAGGATAAGAGTAGAGGCATGGACTTCTCTCATAGTTATTCCAGTTTATTATAATTTTATCAGAGATAACCAGCTGTGTTTTTTTCCATGCATTGAATGTTAATTCTTGAGACTAGCTAAAAAGAAAGTGCAGTGCTGTCACAGCATTATTCTAGAGCCCTCAAACTACATTCCCCTCCATATTCCTACTTTACTATAACAGCCTCCAATGTTCCTATGTCATTGCTTATTTGAAATGTGGAGATAAATGGACATGCAATATCAATTTCGCTGATCCTTTGTGAGTGCAGAATACTATATGTTTGAAACAGTGCATAGCCTAGACCTCAGTATGGAGTAATTCCTAAATTTTGATCATTTTCTCGGGAATACTAAACACAATAAAATTATACTTTACAACAGTGTTAGCTTTAACATGTACAGTAAGTAATGTGTACACCTTATTTTTGATTAGTCATACCAGCAGTATTTTATGATCTCATAATATATGTTGTCATAAAATTAGCAGAATATTTCATGGCAGGCCTAATGCATAAACATCTTTTTTTATTTCCTATTAAGTAAACATATTTCTTGTCAGTTTTGATTTCTTTTATGAATTAATGCTAGTGTCAGTAACCCTATTTATATAAAAAGAGTTCATCTTAAAATCTTTAATTTTAAATCAAACTCGATTTTGTTTTACATAACTATATTGTTCCATTTATCATTATTCCAATAATTTTATTATAATATTTTCTAATATCTGTAATTTATATAAATTGTCCTTAACCTAGAAAAAATATTTATGTAGTTATCTTGATATTTAAAATGATGATTTTAGTTTAAGTTTTAGTTAATTTTATAATTGTAATAATTTCATTATTATTAATTTATGTTTATATGTAAATTAACTTTTTAATATTAATTTACAAATTCCTTGAGTTATATTAATAGACTTAGTTTTGTATGGTGTTTACACGGAAAAAAAACATTTGCCAACTCCTATCTGGAATAAATAATTAAAAAAAGTTAATTATATATTGTTTTGTGATATGTAAAAGAGATAATATGTAAAATATTCTTGTATAAGTTATTGATATGAGTAT
Source organism: Epiperipatus broadwayi (assembly GCA_028023455.1). Taxonomy (NCBI): domain Eukaryota; kingdom Metazoa; phylum Onychophora; class Udeonychophora; order Euonychophora; family Peripatidae; genus Epiperipatus; species Epiperipatus broadwayi. The sequence continues at coordinate 18,483 of JAQFVV010013649.1, read as the reverse complement.
TTATAATAATAGAAAAGAAAATACATAATTATTTCAAATTAATACACTGCACAGGCTTACACACACCTGCACATATATAATGTAACATATAAGAGATTCGAACTCAGACTTTCACACGACCCTCAGCTATCCATGCCATCTCATAAACTGATCCATCTGATCATACACATGTTGAAAAGATAACCTGTGTATGATCAGGGGTGTCAGCAATATGAGATGGCATTGAGAGCTGAGGGTTGTGTGAAAGTTTGAGTTCGAATCCCTTATATATTACATTATATAATTATTTTAACTAAAATAGAAGACTAAAACTTTTTTTATGATTTCTAGTTTTTTTTTCAAATTTAGTAATATAAAAAGGAGATGATCATGGAGTAGAATAATTAGTTCAAAAGGCAAGGATATTTAGATCTTAGACAACTCAAAAACCATAATTTATATTAAGTCCTAACCAAATGTGATATTAAAGCTGTGTTCCTTTTGAAACTAGTTTACATTTAAAGAACTGAATAAGTCAGCTGACTGTAATAGTATATATATATATATATATAATAAGTCAGCTGACTGTAATAGTATATATATATATATATATAATAACTGCTAATTTATGCAGAAGGACTTTCGGTTGCTTAACATAATTACTATTGATTGAATTTAGGTCGACAAGAACTGTACATTTCAATATCAACACATCTATTTATTATACACAGTTTCTAAAAATCCATATAACATCTGTTTCTCATCAATATACTTTCTATTAGAAATGACTATGATCTAAGTAACTGAAAGTACTTCTGTATACATTATTTATTATCATTTATTTACTGTCATTATCACAATTTAAATAATTAATTATTAAGCTTTCGAGCAGTTGGAGTACTTGGGCGCTGTGTTAGGAAAAGTTTATAATAAATGCAATTTTAATCAAGCTTTACACTTTTTAAGTCCTACTTATGGCCTTATACTCATAACACATAGGCCTTGAAAGTGCTAAGATTCAAAATGCATTTATTATAAACTTTTCTTAAATCAGTGTCCTGGCACTCAAAAGCTGAATTTACAGTTGCATAAGAAAAGTTGTTATTTTAATTAATAATTACTTATTGTATATTTTTAATAGAAATCTTATTAATAATATATATATATATATATGTGTGTGTGTGTGTGTGTTTATGCATTAACCTCTTGGTCATGCTGTTAAATGCAGACTTTATCTTTATTCTTAAGATAGTATTTACTGGAAAATATACAATTGGTAGAATGATAGACATTTTTTTCAATTGAAGGCAAAACTGCTATTATTGGGTAATAAAGCAAGGTATTTAACCTTGAGACTATTAATAGTAATTTATGATTTCCTAGCAAATACTAAAGTATTTTTAGTTAAATACCTGAACCCCCCACACTTTCTTTATGTTCTAATAAATCCCTAAAAATATTCCACCTGACAATATATATATATATGTGTGTGTGTAAATATATATGCATGATATAATAGATTTTCAGTTAAACTGTGTGTTCCACCTAACACAATATATATATAAGCATGATATAAATATAATAGATTTTGAGTTAAACTGTGTTAGTTTTGATTAATTTTCCAATGTTTTGATGAAATAGCACCCGCCGTTATCAAGGTTAACTTTAAAAAAAAATCGTTAACTCTCAAATAGTAAAAAGATGGAGAGTGAGGTAAATAATGAGATTGAGTGTGAAGTAGTTGAGCTAACAGAAAACGTTAATTAACAAAATGTTTATTTTATCCAATTTCACCGTTAACTGTTTTCAAGTTTATATTAGAAGAAAGAGATAAAATAAGTCTGGAATATGTTGTGCTTCATCAACAATATTTAATCCAGTTGATCTTTTTAATATTTCAATCGACTTGCTCATGGTTCTCACTTCATATTTTTCCAAATTACCAATTAATTTGATAATACCAAAATACTTGCTAATTTGGAAAAGTATGAATTGAGAACTATGAAGTAGTCGATTGAAATATTAAAAAGACCAACTAGTTTAAATAGAGGTGATATAGCACAACGTATTCCAGCTTTCTTTTAATATAAGCTTGAAAACAATTGATGGTGAAACTGAAGAAAATAACTATTAATTCACGTATTCTAAATGATCAACTACTTCACACTCAATCTCATTCTTTATCTCACACTCAATCTCGTTAGTATTTGAGATTTAACGCTTTTTCGTTGAAAAGTTAACCTTGACAATGCAGAAGCTATTTCATCAAAATGTTAGTAATTAATCAAAACTAACATACGGTTTAATCCAAAAACTATTTTATTTATATTATTTAAATATAATACACCTATATATGCACATTCGCATTGAATTAATTCATTTATCTCATTAATTTTATTTTCTCACTTTATAACCTTAAATATATGCTGATCAAAGGTGAGGCTAAACCATTATAAATTTGGAGACTTAATATTTATGCCTTACATTGCAAATAAATTCAGTAATATTATTTGACAAATTCCTTTGATTGTATAATAGTATTCTTAGTTTTGTGTGTTTAATACTTGCAAAGTAAAAAGTCATTTTTTTCTTTAAAATATATATGTCTTATAAAATATAATTTTCTTTTCATTCAAGCCAATGAAATTGTCCTCTTTTTTCTTTTTAAAAACTTTATTTCTTCATTCAACATATATACATATTCACATCTTTAACACCAAACGTTTTTTCGACCACTTTTTTTTGTAGTCAATTTCAAGGATCTCTAAAAATACATATTTACATCATTAATATTATAAATAATAATAATAATAATAATAATAATAATAATAATAATAATAATAATAATAATAATAATAATAATAATAATAATAATAATAATAATAATAATAATAATAATATGTATGTTTATAGATCCTTGAAAATGACTGCAAGAAAAAAGTGATCGAAATGGTTGAGGGTTAAAGATGTAAATATGTATATATGTTGGATAAAAAAATAAAGTTTTTAAAAAGAAAAAAAGAGAGGATATAATTTAATTGACATTGAATGAAAAGAACATTATATTATGAAATAAATAGCTATAATAAGTACTTGAACTTGTAGTTAATTGTAATGACATTAAAATATCTTCATAACAATGAGGATGGCTTGAATATGTAGTTGATGATAATATCATCAATGTGTTACCAACAATCTTTGTTATTGGACCATAATCCTCACATAAAAAACTTATCCTATGACAAACTCCGCCTTATTATAAACAATTATTTTCTATTCTTCTAGACAAAGGGAATAGGAAGCTTTATTGTCATTTACTGAAACATACAAAATAGTATTTAAATGTCATACATATGCATTAAAATATAAAATCAAACACATACAAAATGCAATGAATGCTATGAGAATTTTAATATTTTTGTAATAGCAAACAATTATTTTAAGTAATAACATAAATTAGATTACTAATAGTAGAATGAAAAAGCAATTGCATAGTAATAGTTATGATTAATCTTAAATAGATACAATTTTAGGATGTGGAAAAAAGTGTGAAAGATTTTAAAAGTAAAATCTTCCATTTTTTCTCCAAAAGAAAATGTGAGCTCAATTTGGTCCTACTAAGTTTGAAGAATAACATAATGGAATAGGATTCAATCTTTTACTTTAGTTTTTTTTTTACATCTTTATAAGATTTTATATATAGTTAAATGTATAATCAAATTATAATTTCATTATTAATCTTATTTTCAGTTACTGTAAACTGCACTCTTATATTGATAACCTATACAAAACTACTTTACATATATTTTTTCATATTACAAATCGATACCTATTTAACTGTTTATGAGTCGTTATTTATTGCTATTAATAATAAATACTAAAATTGCAAAATGCTATTTGTCAAAATATATAATTAATTAGAACAATCTAATATGAATCAATTATTAAGGGATTATTTTTTAAGGGCTGGGGCATCAAAAATATGAAATAGGCATGAGATATAAATATTACACCAGTGCAACATATTACCGTAATCCACCAAGAAGGAAGAAAAGTATAGCAATTTATATATATATATATATATATATATATATATATATATATATTATATATATATATATATATATATATATATTATTGTTGAATGAATCTAATCTTCTCACATGCACTATAGGGTTGGCATGCTATATTATTATTAGTTCAGGCATATATACAAACAAATAACATTCAGTGTTTCAGGTAATTAAAATGAGAAACTTTCTCTTCCCTATTATATTTAAACAGAAATTTTGCAAGTAATGTGCCAATTTAAAAATTAGGCTCATGAGCTCAAGTTCGAATTTAGGCATGGTTAATGAACGGCTTATTTAAAGAATAAACTCTAAACATTGGTGCTCTATATATGCTTTTAAAACATTTATTGACAAAAGAAAACATGTTGCACATTCCTAAAAAAGTGGGTTTTTTTTCCAAAGTATTACATATAATATTAAAAGTAAAAATGACAATTAATAATTCAAGGTTTTTACATGAATGACAGGAGCAGGAAAAATAAAGAAAAAATTTCACTTTCAATCTTAAAACTACATTGTAGAAAAAATAAATAATTAAATTTACAGCCAAATTTTGATTTTATATAATGTATAAGGAAAAAGTTATGTATAAAAATAAAAGTGCTGCCATATATCACTAACTTCATTTATCGGAAAAATATTACAAAAAAATTAGAATTTAAGCGTTGTTACCCGAGAGGTCATCGCAGCCGCCTTGCAAGCAAGTAGTTGGTTGCAGACGGCTGTGGGTTCGCGTCCCGGCCGATGCTATGACATATGAAAAAAAATTATATTTATAAATTATATTTCTTAATGCATACACTAGAACACTCCCACATATGTACGCTATACATCAACAATTTCATTTAATTCTAATCCAATCATGAGGTAGATACTTGAACTAGAAGTTTTATAACATGACTAGATTAAATAAAAACTATTTTTATTGAGTGGGCAATTAAAATTATTACAGTTTTACAAGAAATGGTTTAGCAAGTTAGAGTGTTTTTCGAACTCGTAGGACTAGAATCGTTTGACGTCAAATGCCATGAACATGGAGTTATCTGCTAAATTATTAATGATCCCTTGCTAACATTTTTTTAAAAATAATGCAAACATTTTGAATTTATATTTATTTGTAATTTAAATTATTTCCTTAACGCGTAAGAAATAAAGCCAGTTAGGAACAAATAGCTTGTTTGCGTTCTATTTTACAAAGCAGAACTGGAAATAAATATGATTTTATAAATTTTGACGTTTTATTAATTCAAAAATCTTAAATAATTAAATACGAAAAGACCATTAAAATGAAATGATCTATTGAGGACCTTGTACAACTTTTCTTGCATGACCATATTCACTACATAATATATTATATTTATAAAAAAAACGGACTGATAAAACATATTTTATAAAAGCAATTAACCAAAGAATTTCACCAATAATATTTTCTTTTAAATCTAAATTTTTCAAAGAAATTCCACTACCAATAGAAAAGAAGAAGGAACTGTATCCAAACGTCACATCATCTCTTTAGCTGCATCCGTTTAAGGATATTTCATCCTAAAGGAATGTAATTTATTCCATTATATATGTTGCTTGTACATTGTTCTTTTTATTATGAGTACTAAGAATCAAATTACTCTCTTATAGCAATTGGCAATAAATTTATTAGGGCTAGTTATGAAGGTGATTTGTAGGGCAGCAAGTAGATGCGCTATGGAGAAATTACGTCGTGTATATATATATATATATAAATCATACAATCGAGACTAAAAATATATTTGGAAAAAAAATCTAAGCAGGACCTTATTTTGATCTTTTCTAGCAATAAATGTCACAAGAATTAAAAAAAAAAAAAACTTAAAAGATTTTAATTCTACTAATATCATAATCAATAAAAGCTGTCAACAATTTTATATATTCATTTTAAATAGAAACTGACATTAAATTTGTAATATCTTTTTTTCTAATATATTATTAGTTAAGCTTTTCAAATAACGTTAATAAGAACGCATGAACATATTTTATATAAATCTATATATAAATATATGGAAAACAAAAACATGCAACAATATCACATAATACATTTTAGATATAGCTAATCGATGAACAATGAAAATGAAACAAGCTTGCGTAACTATGATTTGAAAACCTGCATCTTTGATAGTCCTTTGGAATATAACCTCATATTTTATTATATTATTATATTAAAAGGACACTCTATTTACCGGGGCGATCCAATTATTAGATTGAGAGAGTTTGAATTATTATTTTTTTGGTTTGCCAGTTATTTGACGAAAAAATTCTAAGCCAGATAAGATTTTGAAAAAAAAAAAAAATTAATATTTCCAGTTTGAGATTCCCGCTGGTCAATATATATACAGAGGCGAAGAGAAAAAATAAAGAGTGAAATATTTATTTAATTATTTTATTGAGAGAAAGATTTAGATAATATACACTAAATATATATATATATATAAACACAGGAGGACCCAAAAATAACTGAAATTTTGTAATAAAAAATTGTATACTTATTTTTAGGTAAAAATATGAAAAATACTTATTTTTAGGTGTTGCAAATTAAATCACTTTAAAAATTATATATTCTATTTAATACAATGCACAGGTCTAAAACAATTTGTCACTTTTCGAAGTAGTCCAGAAACACTTGCAAAGTGATGCGTTTTAATGCTTCGGCGTTTTTTTATCCCCATTTCTAAGTCCGCAAAAAAAAAAAAAAAAAAATGAGACATTTTTTCATTCGAGAAATTAAAAAAAAAAAACCGCAGGAAGCAAGATTCAGCTATTATGGCTGATAGATAGGATGGGTCATTCTGAATTTAAATAAAAAGTCTTTCATAGTCAAGCCTTTGATAGATGAAATAGTTGCGGTGGAATTTGTAATCATTTCTTTGTACACAATGGGATGTTTAAGTTTTACCACATCACGTAAATTTTTAAGAACTTGCAGACAAAATGCTTGATTAATACGAACTAAATCTAAGAGAAAAATGCCGTTTGCGTTAAAAAAAAAAAACATCGTTAATCGTTCGAACACTTCGGCTATTATAAAAAATTGAAATATGTAGAGTGCACTTCAGAAAAAAGGCGCCACGTGGCCTCACGATTTCAAACCTTGTCAGTTAGTAAATTGATGCGGAAGGGTTCCTGCAAGATATATCCAGCAGCAGAAGTATACATTACAACAGCGCAAGCCAGCTAACGATTCCGTTTATTTTTGTATCCTCCCTTTTATATTGTCTTGCATAATTTAATGTAGTGGTTGAATGACGTACTGTTTACAGATCAAAATCCTTAAATTATGGTTCTAAATCTCTCATTTCTGATGCTCTAACTTTATATAAACTACCAAGTAACAACCTATTTGAATTTGATTATATATATATATATATATATATATTGCACAATATAGGTCAATAATGAGACAGCAATCACAACAGTAATTACGAGACTGATCATTAAAGTACGTCGGCAATTATCATTTACCAATATTCTTTGCTAAATTAAAGAATCAATGATAAAATATTTCACTGGCAAAATTCTATTCGTTCAATGCAATATTGCTCAATACCTAGATCTATGCCAGAATTATTAACATCAATGGTTTAATAGTATGATTACATTCTGTAAAGTAATATTGGGGAACTGATTTTATTTTCCTAGCAGTAAGTAATTTATTTATCTGAACTGACTATAAAGATAATATTGACTAGCACAAATCGACTTTATTTAATTTGAGGACAAAAATGCTTCTATACCTTTTCGTGCAATTTTCTGAAATCAATAACTGATTTGTCTACTTCTTTTACTTCTGAAGCAATTACTTTATAATCAAAAGTTATTCGTAATCTAACAGAGTTTGGAAACATTTAGAATGTTTTTTCCGTGCATTATATGACTGACAACCACACAATCACATGTATAAGTGAGATGTATTTATACAAACAGGCTGAGAACTGAATAAAGCATGGACACAATCAGTTCTTTAATTTTTAAAACAACAAGATAATAAATTAATAAGTTATAATAACAAACAAAATCAAAGTATATACAAATTACATATGAAATACAATACATTTCCATTATAGAATAAATCATTCTGTATTTTGCCTTTTGCATATATCTGGCCCAGTTTAATACTTTATTTAACTTTTCTTTCCTTTTTAATTTTTTTTAAAGATTTATGAAAGCAATGTATGAAATCATTTGTGTATTAACTGCACATTTTATAAAATAAAAATTTACCTTGTTTAATCATCATCATCAACGATTATCAATCCACTGCAGAATGAAGGTCTCTCCAAGTTCAGTCCACTTCTCTGATCTTTAGACTCTCTTACCCCATCACCATTGCACACTTTCTTATTTCACTGATCCATCTCACATGTTGTCTCTTTCTGGATCTTTTACAATCTCTTGGAATCTCATTTAAGAATTCAATTGTCCATCTATTATCATCTTTTCTAGCAATATGTCCAGCCTAACTCTACTTCAGACTTTTAATTTTTTCAATGAGGTCAGTAACACCTGTTTGTTCTCTTACCCATATATTGCATTTTCGATCTCTTCTTGTTACTCCTAACATGTATCTCTTCATACTTCTTTGAATGGTCTGAAGTCTCTGTATTGCTCTTCTATTAAATATCCAAGTTTCAGATCCCTAAGTAAAAAGTGATAAAACACATTTCTTAAAACCTTTTCTATTCAAACCCATAAGCATATTTTCTTTTAGTATCAAGTTATTTCTACCAAAAGTGCTCCACCCAAGTTTCATTTTATGATAAATTTTATTCATTATGTTTCTATCTGCATTAATAATCTCACCAAAGTATTTGTAGCTGTTAGCTTCTTCTAACTCATTATAATCAATCTTTATTTTCACTTTTTGAGAAAATCCATTGACAACTACTTTCGTTTTTTTAACATTTATCTTTAGTCCTATATTCCTACTTTCATTGGATAACTCCTGCAACATTTCCTGAAGCTCTAAAGCATTATTTGCAAAAACAACTACATCATCTGGAAAATCTAAATGACTTAAGTAATCTCCATTTATTTTTACTTCTTTAGCTTCCCATTTTAATCCACAAAATACTTCTTGCAGTACTGCTATAAAAAGTTTTGTAAATATGGAGTCACATTGTTTTACATCCTTCTCAATATTGACTTTCCTAGTATCATTATGTAATCTAATTGTTGCTGTTGCATTTTTAAAAATATTTTTTTTAAAATATGACACTATCCTGGATCTATACCTTGATGAGCCAATGTTTTAATCACTGAAGAAATATTTATAGAATCAAATGTATTTTCATAATCTACAAATCCAAAGCATAATGGCAACACATATTCATTTGTTCTTTCTATAACTTCTCTCAATACCTGGATATGATCTTCTGTACTAAAATCACTTTTAAATCCAGCTTGTTCTCTTGGTTGGTGGAAATCCAATGTTTTCTGTAGATGAGTTGAATTATCTTGGTAAAAAGTTTGTATAAAACTGATAAAAGGCTGATAGGTGTGTAATTTCAAATATCTTCTTCATCACCCTTTTTACATATTAATATTAATACTGTATTCTTCCAATCAACTGGTGTATCTTTATCATTTAGACATTTGGTATATAACTTTGTTAAAAAATATATTTCTTCACCTGCTTCTTTTAATATATCAATTATAATTCCATCATTACCTAGACCTTTTCTTTCTTCATAAATTTAATTCCATGTCTCACTTATTCATTTAAAATTCTGGGCAATTCGAAAATATAATAGATATAGGAGGTATTTATTTTTTAATAATACTATATAATTATTCTACACATTTCATGATGTCATTTCTCTTTTATTAATAATTTATCTTTTTTTCTTATTGCAGCTGTAAATTTCCTACCAATACCAAAATGTTGTTTTACACTCTTGAGACATTCTCTTCTATATATTTCCTTGCTAGTTCGCAGTTATACTTTCTTTTATCATTTTCAACTCTTTTCCACCATTTTACAAAATTTGAGGTATTCAATCCTTTTTAATGGATCGTTTTTGTCTATCTTCCTATTCCTTCTTTTTTTCATAAATTCTCTAGTCTCAGTAGAAATTTTATTGGTCAATTGCTGTTTTTTTTCAGACAGGGTGGCAAGATTAGTTATACAACTTAATAGCAGATACCAAATGCAGATAATTCAGGTTTATGTCCCAACATGTTCTCATAGTTATGAAGTAGTAAAAGATTTTTATATGGATGTACAAAAGGCTTCAGATCAGAGTAGGCATCATTTTATAATTGTTATGGGAAACTTTAATGCTAAAATTGGTAAACAAATGAAAGATGAAAGTGATGTAGGTAATTTTGGTTATGGTAATACAAATGAGAGAAGACATAGACTTGTGGAGTTTGCAGAAAAAAAAAAACTTTATGTTATGAATTGGTTTTTGAGAAAAATGTTGAAAAAAAATGGACATGGGAGCATCCAAATGAAGGCACAGCAGAATTGGATTATATTTTGACTAACAGAAAATACATATTTCAAGATTGTAATGTTCTTAATAAATTTAACACAGGAAGTGATCATCGATAAGTAAGATGTCAGATATGTGTTAAAGCAAAACTAGAGACAATAATTATTAAGAAAAACAATGTTTACAATTGATATTCCTAATCTTCATAAACATTCTAATGAATTTAAATTAGAACTTACAAAGGTTTCAAGTATTAGTAGATTTTGAACAAGATTCAGATTTGAATAATATTAATAAGAAAATAACTGTTGCCTTGTTTAATATCTCATACTATATATATATGTTTTTTTTTTAATTTTAATGGCAGTTGAGGCAGGTTCAAGAAATTAACCAAAAGTACTTCTGCGAATTTAAGGATTGTTTATAATAGTTTATTACCGTTATTATTTTTATTGTAATTATATATATATAATAAATACATTTTTCATAAAATGAAAAAAAATATAAATTTTATAAAATCTTTTAAAAAGAAAACAAAAAAAATATTAAATGTTTACATATATATATAATTACTGTCGTGTGCTTTGATTTGAGAGTACTTAATTTATTTAAGTGATAATAACATTGTATATTATTAAAACACTGGATGCAGCTTATACTATATACTTCATTGTTTCAATTGATATTGACAATGTTTAAATTGAAAGAAATTTTATTCAGGTCAATTATTAATGTAAAAGAATTTAAAATAGCGTTAAAATAAATAATGTGATTTAATTAATATCATGCTTTCTGATCAAAATGTTTCTCACAAACCTCAATATTTGAAAATGATGTAAAGAGAGAAGATAGTCCAATCTTTTTACTAGAAAAAAAATATTGATTTATGCCTTGACTTGGGAGTAATGAAATTACTTAATAACTGACTTCAAAGTGTAATGTATTATTAAAACACTGAATGTATCTTAAATTACATGCTTCGTTTTTTCAATTGGTATTAACTACGTTTAAATCAAAGTAATCTTACACATCTCAATTATTAATATGAAAAAATTAAAAATAGCTTTGAAATAAAGAGTACGATAAATTTAGATTCATTCGTTCCAGATAAAGTGTTTCAACCAAATCTCTGTTTATAAAAATGAAGTTAGCGGGGAGAAGACAGTCTGATCTTATCTCTATTTAAAAAATACTGTCTTATACTTTCATTTTCCATTTACTTAATAAACCAGACATATGAGAAGTAAGTGATATAATATTAAATTTGTGGACTATATTATATATAAATGACTACGAATTTAAAAGAGATTTTTAATATATGTATTTTGTCAGTACTTACGTATAAGTCTTTAACTAAGTTAAAGATCTATAACATAAGAACAATTCAGAGACTTAAAACCACTTGTTTGGAGTAACAAGATGATATTAATGTGAAATACTTGGGTGACAGAACAAAAAAAAAATTCACTGACTTCATTGAAAGAATTGGGCTGCACATATTACTAGAATAAATGATAACATATGAGTAGTTACAATATTAAACTAAATCCCAAAAGATTGCAAAACACCTAAAAAAGACCATATGCAAATTGAATGGATGAAATAGAAAAGTTTCTAGGTGAGATATGGAGAACAAAGGCACTGGTTTGGACCATCTGGATTAAACATGGAAAGACATTCTTCCTGAATTGGATTAATAATGTTTGAAAATGGTATATACAGATGTTTATGCACACATTTTCACTATTACGTTATTTTATAGAAAAAAAAATAATTGCAAATGAAATTGAAAGGTCTTGTGTGAGAAATTCTTTGATTTGGGATTAAATTTTGGTACATGCTTAAACAGGACTTATGATTTTTGCTTTGCATATTAATTTATTAATTGATAGTCTCCTTGGTAAAATCTTAACCATCTAAAACATGAGATGACTTGTTTTCACTGCGGGGGGGGGGAGGTGTTTGAGAAACCTTTGTCCAGTAGTCGGCTATTTAAAAGTGTTTTAACTTTATATATATATTGTCATGTATTAGAAGAAAATGCTTTTAGACAACTCAATAATACGACAGAAAAACACCACTTTCAAAAGAATTTAATTGTGGAGCTATTAATAGTTCGATTAATTATCAGTAGAGAGATTTTTGCTGTTCAAAAATTGAATGCATTTGTATATAAGGAAGTGTTGCTTTTATACACACTTATGTTATTTTTTATTTTCATTTTAATTTGAACGATTGTTCCAACTATTTTTTTTTATATGTCAAATGCGTTGACCGGGCAGCGAACCCAAGCCAGTGCATGGAAGGCAGCTATGCTAACCACTAGATCACCAACGCTTGACAAATTTTCAAGTTTAATTAAACGTAAATTATAATTTTCAAATCTCTAATTTTATTTATTATTTTAAATAAATGCTTTATTCATATATAATAGAAAAAAATAAGTAGATAAATATTTTTTTAATTTTTTTTTTTTATTATGAAGTTTTATCAAATTTGGTAAATTCTAAATTTTCCTTATAAAGCGTTTTAATAATTAAATATTTGCAAATCAAAGTCATTGTAAGCTTTTAAAATGTCTCATATTAATGAAGCTCATTTAATATAATGTCAACGGAAGTAAAACTTGAATAAAAATCATTTATTTTTCAGCTTTTGACATGTACTTTTTCAAATTCCATTGATATATCAATTAAATTATTAGAATTAAGCATCTTAGCGGTTTTTTCTACTCCTTTCAGCAGCTAATTTAAAACTAAAGCTGAAGAAGAAACGTATTTTTCTTAATAGGCCATTAATTTCGACTAAAAAATGTTCCACATCACTTCTGATTACTAAACTTTTCAATATTCCTCAATTTATCTTGTAATTTTTTTTCTTACAAAATTTTAGTGAAAAGCAATCAAAAGATGCCGAAATGAAAAGTTCAAAAAAGTTGAAAAGTTAGTTTAATGAAAGAACTAATATTTTAATTTAGAGGTTACAGGAAATTATATTTAAATATTTATATGAAAGACTATTAGTTATCCTTTCAAATGATTATCAAAATAATCAACTCACAGAGAAGACAAATCTCTTTTAAAAGCAATTAATCACTCTTCATAAATTTATGCAGATTTTAGTTATGCATGCACAGATTTATACATATATCCGTGTTAGATTTACAACTATATAAGAAACAGAGGATCAGATAAAAGTGAACATCTTTTATATAATAAAACAGATTGGTGTGGATGTACATACAGAAAGATGAATGTTTTTATTTAAATCATTCTTTGGGAATCTTGGTGATGTATTCATAATTATTTGTTCTGTAAATAGTTTTGTATATAAATAATAAATAAAATATTATTATATCTGAAAATTATTAAAAATTACTGTAGTAGTAAAGAAAGATAAGCTAACTCACGGGGGATCAATGATGTGGATAAATCGCTGTGGGGGGGGGGGAGTGTGGAGTGAACACAGACAAGACATGGTAATAATTTCCATGCCTTATCAATGTCTGTGTTCAATGTTTAATAGTCTAACAATTCCTGAGTTTGAATTTAGCCAAAGTAATAATAATTAATAAAAAAGCACTAAATTTTATCTTATAGGCCATAAATATATATATATGTGTGTGTGTGTGTCATAATAGAATATTAAATTTTCTAAATATTATATAGGTCTATCTTTTCGACGTGTGTGTGTGTGTTCATATAGATGATTTTGAAATTGGCTATATTAAATGCTCCATCATCATTAACCATTATCAACCCACTGCAGGATGAAGGTCTTTCCAAGTTCAATCCATCTTCTCCGATCTTTAGCTTCTCTTCTCCACATCAACCCTGCACACTTTTTTATTTCATCCATCCAAATAACAGGTGGTCTTTTTCTGGGTCTTTTACAATCTCCTGGAATCCAGATTAAGTTTTCAATTGTCCTTCTATTATCATCTCTTCTAGCAATATGTCCAGCCCAACTTCACTTCAATCTTTTAATTTTTTTAATGAGGTCAGTAACACCTGTTTGTTCTCTTACCTATACATTGCGTTTTCGATCTCTTCTTGTTATTCCCAACACGCATCTCTTCATACTTCTTTGAGTGGTCTGAAGTCTCTATTGCTCTTCTATTAAGTGCCAAAGTCTTAGATCCATAAGTAAGAACTGGTAAAACACATTTGTTAAAAACGTTTCTTTTCAAACACATAGACATATTTCCTTTTAGTATCACATTATTTCTACCAAAAGCACTCCAACCAAGTTTAATTCTATGATTAATTTTATCCATTATGTTTCCATCTATATTACTCACCTGACCAAAGTATTTGTAACTGTTAACTTCTTCTAACTCATCATAATCAATCTTTATTTTCATATTTTGAAAAAATTGATTAAACATTACTTTAGTCTTTTTAACATTTATCTTTAGTCCTACTTTCCTACTTTCATCTGATAACTCCTGCAACATTTCCTCCAGTTCTAAAGCATTATTTTCAAAAACAACTACATCATCTGCAAAATCTAAATGACTTAAATAATCTCCATTTACTTTCACTCCTTTAGCTTCCCATTTTAATCCACAAAATACTTCTTGCAGTACTGCTGTAAAACGTTTTGGAGATATGGAGTCACCCTGTCTTACACCCTTCTCAATGTTGACTTTCCCAGTATCATTATGTAATCTAATTGTTGCTGTTGCATTTTTATAAATATTCTTTAAAATATGACAATACCCTAGATCTATATCTTGATGATCCAATGCTTTAATCACTGAAGAATGTTTATATAATCAAATGCCTTTTCATAATCTACAAATCCAAAACATAATGGCAACTCATATTTATTTGTCCTTTCTATAACTTCTCTCAATACCTGGATATGATCTACTGTACTAAAATCACTTTTAAATCCAGCTTGTTCTCTTGGTTGGTGGAAATCCAATGTTTTCTGCAGACGAGCTGTAATTATCTTGGTAAAAAATTTATATAAAACTGATAAAAGCCTTATAGGTCTGTAATTTCTAATATCTTCTTTATCACCTTTCTTAAATATTAATATTAATATTGCATTCTTCCAATCATCTGGTACATTTTTATCATTTATACCTTTGGTATATAACTTTGTTAAAAAAAATTATATTTCTTCATCTGCTTCTTTTAATATATCAATTGTAATTTCATCATTATCTGGAGCCTTTCCTTTCTTCATATATTTCATTGCATGTCTCACTTCTTCATTTAAAATTCTGGGCAATTCGGAAGATGTATTATATATAACAAGTATTTATTTCAAAATTATTATATTTGTGTCAGGCAAATTAAGGCAATTTATTGTAATACACCTTAAATTAATTTTATAATCTTAACTAGCTAAACAACTATATAGAAAATAAAAACATTTCTTTATCTTCAAAAATCAGATAAAGATTCAAATTTAATAAATAATAAAGGTAATATATTAAAGTTGTCAGAATATTTTCTACAACTTAAAATAAATCACATTATAGTATCTTAGCTTATGCCAATTGATGTTTACTTGTTAAAAGCAGAAAAATAAAGTGCAAAAGATAAATTGTGTGTGTGTTCAAAAATAGCATGTATAATATAGCATGTTTGTGTTTTGAATTGGTAGTAATCTGATTAATGTTATCCAAAATGTTTATTAAACTTTTTCTAGAGGTTTCTGAAAGGTAAACCACATTGTGATGTCATTATAACAATTGTTCAGAAAAGGACAGTGATGAAAGTGTAATGAAGTGAATGACATGACATTCAAGAAATCTAAGGACTTATTAATTTCTATCGAATTTCTTATCCACTACCACACTGATCAAAAATGACAGTTATAATTGCTGCTTCTGATTATGAAGTAGGGGATGTTATATATCATTATAGTTATGGAGATAAACATCCAATTGCTTACACATTTAGAACCTTAATAGAAAGATAAAATAAGTATAACCAACACAATAAGAAGACTATTGAGTATTTTTGCTGTAAAAAGATTCAAACAATACACTATTTGATCAGAGTTTATGATCCCTACATACTATTGATCTCTTCTTGAAATTTTAAAAAACCTGAATGATTCCTGGAATTCTAATCAAAAAATAATTTCATGGATTTATGTACTGGCAGATATAATTTAAATTTATCTATTAACCTGGTGAAAAAAATGGTCATATAGATGCGCTATCAAGATTACTGGATTGACATGAATTGAAGGCTAAGCTCATAGAGATAAGCTACACAGGCTCTATGGCATTTAATGTGATAAACTCTGGAAATTACTTACTAAAGATATGGATTTTATATATATGACTTGAAAATTGGCTAAATTAGTAGTTGAGACTTTATGGAATATCTGTGAAAACCTGTCAATGTGAAATTGTTGCAATCTACTGATGAATCACATATTAATACCAACTGAAAACAGAAAACACATTTATATAAAGGCATTCAGTAACTGTGAGAATGACAGAATAAAATTCCATCCTCAAATGTGTTAGCCTAACAATCAATGGCTTAGATACCACTGAATAATTAGAATCTTGGCCTCAAACTACTATTAATAACATACATTACAAATCCATTATTTTCCTGATTATGATTGATTCATATTCTAAATAAACAAGGTACAGAGCTGTGGAAAAAACAACCACAGAATATACCACTAAAGTTTTGAATGAATTATCTGTAAGTCAGGTATATCCTGAAACTATAATCTTGAATAATAGGGCTGTTTTTATGTGACTTCAGTTAAAAATATTTTGACCAATAAGGGAATACATAAGATATTACCACCCCCATATCACCCTAAATCAAATGGATTGATTGAAAAGATAGTACAATAGTTAAATTCAATCAATGCTTAGTGAAATCCATTAATAATAATATCACCAAAACATGAGAAGTTCTGAGAAAAAAGTGGCTATCTGGAGTTGTAATGAATTTTTTATGAAAACAATTGAGGTTAATGAGTTTGCCAATGGCAAAAATATGAGAATGCAATTAAATCCTTTAAGAATTGACCAGAATAAACTATTTGAGCCAGTTAACCATAGCTTGAAATCTACATCAGCATAAAAAATTACTCTGGTAAAAAAGGATGAATGTGCTGATACAAAATCAGAAACACTAGATGAAGGAACACCTAGTAATTATGTGCAAACAGATTAAATACATTTACCTGAAAGAAATAACCAGTCTGAAAAGCTAGAAACCATATCCCAAATGGATCTGATATTCTCAACAACCTAATAAAAAACAGAAAATAAGATAAGAGGGACAAAATCTTATATCACCATCTGGACCTACAAGAAGGTGATTGTCAAAGATGATTTAGATTACTTGACTATATTTATGACTAAATGATTAGTTTTCTATGATGACACCTTACTGTCTTGTCTGACATTAAAAGAACAGTGTAGGCATATATATATATTGTACCGGTCATTTTTGTCTGTTCATATAACATGATCTAGCATCTAGGCAAAAGTACCTCAAGTCCAATCATGCACAAGATATGTAAGTCAGGAACACTCATGAACTCTGCTCTATTTGCCTATTTTTCAGGTTTACCAAGTTATGAGCAACTGTTCTGAGGATACTGATTTAATTTATTTATCACCACTGGTATCATAAAGCCATGACACAAAAAGACTCTAATTTGAATTTATTCCTGTATAGAATATTATTGTTAGTGAGATTCTATCATCCAGTAAATTAAACCTTTTATAACATCAAGATTATTACTATTCAATAAATGAAACAATGACTTTGATATTTAGAAATATATATAAGATTTATTAAGTTAACTTGAAATGTATATATGACTGATTACATTATTTGTGTCAAAATACAAATAAAAATGGGTGTTGATCTCCCTTCGACATTAATCCCTCTTACAATACAATAAAAATGAGCATATTTCTTCAAGTTATGCTGCAGTGACAAATAATTTATGGCTTTCTTCTAATGTGG